>QEQW01000052.1:0-75087 GCA_004016085.1 Claviceps quebecensis
CCCCCCCCCCCCCCCCCCCCCCCCCCCCCGCATCTTCCGAGGAGACCCTGCGGTCTTAGATCCGTATCCTTTCTGGGTATTCCTATCCTATCCTCCTCTGCGATGTCTTTTATTCGCAAGCACAATGAATAAAATCAGGCCATCTCGGGAGCGGCCAGTCTTTATTTTTACATTTTTGATTTCTCTGGCTGGTAGGTAGTCGTTGGTGGGTGCTTTTCCCACCGTTTCCCTGCTGGCGCGGGACGGGGGGTGTAACCTGTCGTGTTTATCGTCTTCAAGCCTCAAGGTCGAGACTCACGAGTCACGTCAGGTTCGCGAAAAAAAAAAAAAAACGCCACTTGCACATAGGTAATGCAGTCTGTTCCCGACAAGACAAGACATGGCTACACAAGAGCCCGCGGAGCAACCTGTGCGTTGCCGGGCCGCGGGTTCCGCTCGCCAGCCAAACGGTCCAAACCCATGACAAACATCACAAGTTCTCGGTCAAGACGTGCGTCCAACGATCTTCTGCCTCTTTTTAGAAACGAACACACCTACGGAGCATTTCATTAGGGAAGGGATGAACTACTCCGTAGTCAAATACCGACCCGACCAGGGGGATTCTTTGCCGCCGGCCGTTTGCGCAGACTCTTGCAGGATGGGTGGTATTGACGACTCACGAGAGGCTGGGCTCTTGGGCTTTGGGCCTCCGCACATGCGCTGTAGCCGCGCTCTTGGATGGCCTCATTTGTATGGATTTGATGCTATCATGCTATACCTACATACATGCTCCAGTTTATGTCGGCAGGCAATAAGAAGGCAATAAGCTTTGCAGACAACAGCAACAGCAACAACAGCAACAACAACAACAACAACAACAAGGCGCGCGGCTGGTGCGTAGCCAGCCTCTCTCCAGCCTCCTCTCCCCCTCCCTCTTTTTCCCTCTTCTCACCGGTGAGGCACTGTGTGAGCTGCCTGCTTTGGCTGCCGTTCCCTTTTCCCGTGTCCGTGACGTACCAAAGGCCAATGCGACTTTACATTTGCGACAGTTTTTGCAGCCACGCCGTTGCTGTCCTTCATGATATCATGATACATGTGCAAAGCGCCTGACACCACACAAGCACACAAAGACAGGAACATATGAATACACGAACACATGAATACACAAACACATGAATACACAAACACATGAATACACAAACACATGAATACACAAACACACACACGAATACACAAACTCACGACACGAGCAGTACCGAGTAACCACGGGACTGCCATCTCTGTCACACCCTCGATGCCGTTCAAAAACTGCTGGCAACACAGCAGAATCGTACCCCAGGCACGGCCGCGTTTTCCTTCCCGCGAATTCCCCCTCCCCCCCTCTCATGAAACTCAATCGAGTAGGCCACGTCTTGTGCGCGCGCAAAGTCAGCCCCGTCAGTCAGCCTTTGGGCATCTGCATCACCCTCTCATCGGGCGCCTTTCCCCCTCCAGCTGCCGTCGACGTGGTCACCGGCCGAGAAACGGTCACACGGCCGAGGGAACAGACCTTTCTCAGCCGATTAGACAACAGCCACGCTTCTTCGTACGGAGTAAACGCTCACATCCCCTGAACCTTCAACTCGTGGCTTTTCCATCTGCTGCCTGCCTCTTTCTGCCTTCCCAAGTTCCCCCCCTCATTGCTCAATTCCACCTTCATCTCGGCCGGCTGCACCTTTGATTGGACTGTTTTGCAGGCCGCAACCAAGGAGTTGGTCGCCGAAACGGTCCGCGTCCGCGTCCCGCAGTAAGGTATTCATGCCCAAATCAAATCCGAGAAGCCGTACTCCCTTCGTTATGCCTCTTTTTTATTCAAATCAATCGTTGTCGTCGTTTTCTCACGGTATTATACGTCTGATTCCGCGACAAGAAGGAGGGCCCAAGCGCTTGACGTCTCCCATGCACACCCAACCCCCCTCCCCCCCCCCTTTTTTTGCCGCGACGGAGTAAGCTCCTTAAGCATGAAGGACTTGGCATTGTGTGACACCAAAACGTCGTAGTAATTACCTAGGTAGCCAGATGAACGCGGACAAGGGGGGGGGGGGGAAGGGAACCACTAAAATAAAAATAAACTTGTCAACGAAGGACCATATGGGAACTTCCATTTCCCAATTAGAAATAATAAGTAGAATACATACTCGCTTCGTCCAACGAGTCCTCCGCATTGACGTACATAGTCACGTAGGTAGGTAGGTAGGCAGCCTCGGATAGGCAAGAAGGAGGTACATATGTACATACCTAGATTTAATTAGGTACATGTCGCCCTCCCATCCCCGGACGACACACAAGCCAACAAAACAAGGCTGTGTGTGGCCCAAAGCGAACAGTTCCGTGGAACTCGGGAGGGAAACAGAGTAATAAGCCTGTTGATTTGGGGGCCAAGGCGGTGATCCCAGCTCTTTCTTTCTTGCCTGCATTGGTTTTGTCAGTGTCCTGTTCTAATAACTTCTGCCTGGACCATCACAGTCGTGTCTCCGGCAGTTCAGCCCTCCGCCCCAGAAACGAATTGCCACACCATCTTCTTTCCTCCTCATATGTACAGTACCTATCCTCCGTAGCTCGAGTTTATCTGCCGCTTGCATCCGGGGGCCTCCAATACCTACTGACTGTATGTATACATCCCCCCCCACGCGCTCTATGCGCTCCGTGATTGGGGAGAGCCCCAGCGGTACCTACGATCAACGAAGCTTCGATACACTTACACCACTACGGGTTCCTCAAAGAAGTTTGTCCGTTTCGTATTCATCAAATCTGGGCTGCATACTTCTGGTAGGTAGTGTACATACTATACTGTATGTCACGCTGCTGAGCTGCTCAGACCCCACTGGTGACTGAACTGCAGCGGCAGTGCAGCCCCAAAATACACAAGTACAGAAGACAAAATGTCAGCTCCAGTGCAAGATGAAGACGAGTCGGAATTCAATTAAGTCAAAAGTCAGATACAGTACAGTGATGACATGCGCCCGCCGTAATACAATCTCGTTACCTGGTTCCCCCCGCCACCCCCTCCTCTCGCCTCCTCGTAAGCTCCGTTCCGCTCCTCCATCATCTTTCTGCCCAGAAAGGCCCATAACACCTCGTAGAATCATTCGCCCGCCCTTCGCCCGCCGGCTCTCCCATTTCTGTACCTGCCAATCAACCCAGGAAGCATGTGCGGAGGAAATCCAAAATGAAGAGATGCAAATCATCTGTATGAACATCATGAGTCGGCGGCCAAATAAGCACCCGAGCAACATAGGTAGCAAGTAGGAAAAAGTAGAAAAAAGTAGGAGATCAATGGAGAACAAATAGGACATCATAGACAGAACTGCAAAATGCAACATTGCAAAAAGACAAACATAAAGAAAGAGATATGTACCAGAAAAATGACAAAAACATGACATGACGACAAACTTCAAAGAAGAAATAAGAAACAAAACCCCTGGGGTATCCCGAGTACAGACACCGCTTCCCAAGATTCGCAGCGGCCGTCTACTTTCTCTATTCCTTGCTCTCTCTCTCATCATGACCGGCCAGTGGGACACGTCGGTTGAGTGGACTGGGCGGCCCCCATTTTCAGTGCCCAGCCTGCCATCCGCTTTGTTTGCCATCTCGCATCCCGTTGTCGTTCTCCGGGCTCCCCTGCTCCTCATGCCTTCTCCCCCCTCACCGTCTCACGCTCTCGAGTGTTGGTGGCGTAGGAAGGAGTGGAATGCGCAATGGGGTGCCATTCAGACGTAGAGCATTGGTTTGGATGCGCTCTTCTACACCGCCCATGCATGTCCTGCGGTTGGCTGTAGCTTCGTTTCTTACCTTTTTTTGCGTTATTGTGTCGTAACTTGTAAGAACTCCGTACTCCACGCAGTGTCCGTACAAAGCAAGAAAAGCCCCATCTGCGACCTTTTGTTTTGTCGTTGCCGCTTCTTCTACTTCTTTCCCCTTCGCCTTCTTCTCATTGTCTTCATTGCCTTAGCTGCCGTAGATCTCCTAGTAGCCTTAAATGTCCTCATTACTTTCGCTGCTCTCGTTCATCGTGCTCTCTTGCCCTCGCTGCTTCTCTTCCGCTCGGTCGGAATTGGCCGCCATCGAGCCCCGTGCCATGACTAGTCACCACCGTTGCTACACGGTCGTCCATCGACCATGCCTGGCGGGCAGTCGACGTACGATCAACCCGACTTCCCCGCTCGTGCGGCAAGAAATTATGTAGCGTCCCGGCTGTGTGGTTATTCAGGTCGCTGCTCTCCAAATACATGCGTCAGGTTCCCAAGCAGTGCAATGCCAAAATCAAAATCGAAACGTCAAACCTGTACAAGTGCCCATCAAACTGCCTCATCTGAACATCGCGGGATCGAAGAAGTATCCGTGTTAAATCCGACGTACAACAAAGTAGTTGGCCTTAGATGCTTCTTCTCCCCTGAGTCTCCTCCCACCCTGCAGGCTTCGGAGCCCCGGCCCTCTTCAAAGTCGTTGCCAAGTCGGTGAGATATCTTGCATGTTGGCCCTTCGGCTCTGACCAGTCCGCATTCCAAAGAAGTAAAGGAAAGGATGGGCATGATATACAAGACCTTAGATCTCCCAAAACTTGGCGCCATAGACCGTGTCCATGTCATCACAATACGCCACGCTCTCGGTGATGACGATCCTCAGCCCGCGACGCTCCTCCGGCAAAGGGATTGGGAAGCATGGTGAACTCGAGGTCGGGCTTGACCTTGCGACTATCGGAGAGGTCTGCGCTGTGTCTATTTCCAAACAAATCGACACGGTGGTGGTTCTCATACGCCGCCGACTCGGGATAGTATTGGTAGGCCTTACCAGGAGGCCTTCCTCCATTTGATGAGGAAAACATGCCTTCTGGCGGCATATCGTGATGCCTAACAATATTGAAATTGCTACCGCGACCATCGTAGCCCGGGTGATAGGCCATTCCACCGGCTCCCATGGCAGCACCATTGCCGTATTCCGTCATGGGCCCCAACGGCCTGAATCCTCCACCACCAGGGGCGCCGCCTGTACCACCCCCATGGCTGTTGCGTTTCTCATTCTGATAGTGGCCCGGTGACCGGCCGCGAACAATCATCTTAGCCGACTTGCGGTATGCCACCCTGACAAATTGATCGGCGGCCTGAGTGCCCACGTCTACCCAGAGTTCGACAACCAAGTGGTAATACTGCTGCGCCGCTCTTCGCTTGCCGTTGTTCTGAGTCGCTTGCTTGAACTGAATGCGCTCGAACGTGTGTTCTATGGGCAACTGATGGCTGATCCCCTGCTGGCCGGAGAATCCGTCTGCATACAGAGGGCGTGCACTACCTGCCATGCCAGCACCATCACCGTACATGCTCATGGCTCCGTGCGGTCCCAAGTTTGTTTTCGGAGCCAGAGGAGCCTTATTTGGCCTGGAGATGGGGCCCTTGTCCCGCTTTGGTGTGTGTTGAACAAGCTCAATATTGTGTTGTTCATTGTCTGCCACCATGGCAGAGATGCTCATGGCAAAGCCGTAGACTTGAAAGGTTTGCGGTCCGTTGCCGCCAGAAACTGGAGCTGGTGTGAATTGGATGGGCACGCTGGGATAATTCGGACTCAGAGAGAAGGAGCAAACGCAAGCAAGGTAATTTCTCCTGTAGCAGGTCCACTCTCGTTCCGATGACAAAAACGGTCCCTTGTCAATGGTTCCATGGATGTCAACTTTGATGGGCGTCATGCTGGGATCCATATACACCAAGCTGCCCAGCATTTCGAGAGACAACAGAGGAGGAGCATCTTGTAGATTGCCTCTTTGGTTGTACGGGTGTCCATCCATCCTGAGGTGAGGTCCGTAGTCCGTCAAGGGTTGTCTTCGAGGGTCGGAATACGAAGGTACTCGAGAGTACTGGTCCGAAACCTGTCTCTGGAAAGCAAAATGATCCCGAGGATGTATGTGAGGGCCAAGATGCGGCAGCGCCGGAGTACGGTGATTTTGAAGATGATGTTGTTGGGCATGTGCCATGCCCGTGGAGGAATTGGTACTATAGACTGGTCAGCGTTGTCAAGCTGGCTCGGCTCCGCGCGGCGCCTGACAATCTTTCCCAAAGCTCATAACGCAGGGTATCATTCTGGTTCGGAACCGACACAGTGGTCAGGGCGAGGACCTACTGGGTATTCAGACGCAATCTGCCATCTGGAGCGAAGATTGACCCACTGGGAGGATAGATGCTGTTTGAGTCGTGCGTGTAGCTGGAGCCCGGCGGCAAGTCGTTACTGGGCTGGAAGAGACCGAGAATGGGCGAAGGCTCAGGGGGCTCTATCGGGAGAGATGAGTTGCCGCTTTCCTGATTGAATCTGTCCATTGGTTAGTCTGCGGGCCGACGATGCAATAAGTTGAAGAAGAGCTTCAAAGATTCAGAAAGCGGCATAGAGTTGACTACCACAAGAAACGCTGTCCTGCCTCTCCATGCGATACGATGTGTTCAAGTATTACCAACTTTCTGGGTAATACCGTCAACGCCTAGGTTGCACGAGACAAGCAGATGGATGCGGAAGGACAGGATGCCGTCCCGGTGCCTTGATAGCTACAGGAAGACGCAGCAAGGGATATAAGCGATGAAGGGGACGACAGGGGGAGCAGAGAGTCAATACGGCAAGAGCTGACCGAAGTCATCCGGGAGAAGAAGTAACAATAATAAAAATGAAAGTGAAGGACCAAAGGAAAGGGAAAAGAGAAACGGGAGGGGGAGGGGAGCAAGTATGTTCTCAAATAGAAGATGTTGATTTGCTATTTTCCCTTTTATTGCTCATCTTGCTGCATCTGTAACTGCTGTTGAGCTTTCTGGCAATTGATGATGATGATTTGTTGTTGTTGTTGCAATGAAAGCAAAACTCTACAACGACTCTTACACCGCGCAATCAGGGTGGGTGGTAGCGGTGGTAGAGCGACCCGTGGCATAGGAGCTCTCGAGGTCTAACCTAAAAAGGCCATAATTATGAAGACAAAAAAAAAGGAAATGATAAAGATAGATGGTGACACACGCATGGAACTGAATTTGAATGCAACGAGAACCATTCGCGAATGAGAGCGAACACCTACCTCGAGTCTCCCGTTGACGGCTGTATATCGATGTAGTCGAGCTCCGCACATGGCGGCGACGAGGAGCTGTAATCATTCTGCAGAACAGGCCGGATGTCAGTTCATCTCCTACTTTGCATGATTTCGAACTCCGAGTTCAGTGGACGGGGAAGAAACGGCGCCGAGTGGTTGGCTTGTGTTAAAGCAACCACACCCAGCCACAAACTTGGGCATCTGATTCAGACGCCGTCACCAAAAAGCCTGGGAAAGACCACCTGCTTCCGATTTGTTATTAGCAAGACATGGAATGGCACGGTGACTGGGGTGCTCCTCTTTTCGGATGCCTTTGCATGGCGGTGGATGGGGGATGTGCCTATCCAGCATCCAATGTAACGGGGTCCCGACACACCGTCGTACAGCCGCTGTACAGTACATCTGGATACTCAGAGCACAGAGGAAGACTCGAGCTCCAGGCACCATAGCAAAGGCGTGCAGCTTCTCGCATCCCTGCAAGGATTGTGCAATATGCAGACCTTTCGGAACGGACGCCACGCTGCACCCATCACCGGCGGGGGAGACGTTACACGAGACCCTCCGGCGACTGAAAGCCCTCTTTTTTTTTCTGGTTGCTTATGCGGCCTTCTCATCGACCATGCATTGGCTTCATTTATGCTTGGTACAGTCTTCCTGTATGCCCTCAAGCGTTGACGCCAGAGAGAGACAAAGGGGTGCGCGGCAAAGAATAGGAATGAATACAATAACGTCATGTGCTGTGGTACAATCGAAGAATGCTTGGCAGGGATGAGGTTTGAGATGGAACTCGGTGAACATACCTTTGGTGCAGTGCAAGAGATCTTTGCATCAGCATCCTATCATCACTTGGCTTGGCCATTGACGCAGGCTTGGGCCAGGGTCCTCCCAGGTGTACAAAACTTGTACTTCCTCAAATACCGTCACGATTCATCGACAAAAAATCCCCAAAAATGCTTCCGACCACCACAAGAATAAAATTTGTTTCAGGAGAACTCACGTACCTTTGACGGTTGAGGATGCATCGTAAGAGCAGCCCCGTGGGACTTTGTGGATAGTTCAAACGGACGGCGAGGTTGCGAACGAATCTTGTATGACCGAGATCCTAAACTTCAACCAATATGGAAGTTAAGGAAAACTTGAAAGAGAGTCGTGTCGAGGATATCCAATAGATGCGCAGTTGCCAACGATAAAAGTACTTTCCAAATCAATAGTCCAGTGTCCACGTATATGATACGCCCTTGGTAAATGGTATAAAGAAAACGAAGGTTGAAGTTCCTAGATGGTGTGACACAGCCGTCAGCACAGATGTGAGTAAACTGTATTGGTAAATGGCCTTTTCTAGGAGGCCAACAACTTGCAGTTCCAAGAGAAGACTTACTTGAATTCAATCGAGATCAAGCTCACAAATGGCTTTCCCTTGCTCGAAAAAGTTATTTTCTGTTACCTTATCGCCAGTCTGGCAGAATTAAAAGGCGCTTTCACTGTTATGCTACCGGAAGAACTTATATTCCTTTCTTTGTCTTCTTCCACTCTTCTGCTTCCATTCAAGAAGGAATCAGGATCAGTCGAAGATGAACCACAACAGTGATTCGCACCGACGCATCGCGAACACGTGGTAGTTATTCAGCATAGATAGAGGAAGACTCACCACCATTCACGTGAGGAATCGCCAGTCACCAATGATCTTGTTGGAAGACACGGAGGAGATATTTCAGTCGAAGTGACGATGAGTAGTTTCGACCCAAAAAGACCACAATCCCTTTTGGCGTGACTAGCAATGGTACAAGGCGCCCGTATGGTTGGATAGATTTAGATCCATGTAGATCGAGGTACGGAGTAACAGTCGAAGCCGCAATTGTACAAAGTAGACTGCCCCAAAACGCGACTGTGCCGACTGTGCTCAGTGAATTGCACGGTCCGCCGACGTGGCTGGCGGGTATCGTGTGGTAGGGAGGTACTCGTGTTCGTGATTCACATCGGCAAAGGGTAGAGAGGGCGCATGTAGTACGACGTCTAGAAGATGGCTGAAATACAACTATTCGTCGAAGGAGCTATCGTGTGGCGGGAAGAGGAAGAAGCAGCAAAATTGAGTGAAGAGGACTCGTCCATGGACAGAACCGGATTTAGCCCCGGTATTTGAGTTCAGAGAAGGAGAGAAAGATTGCGAGACGAAACAGGAACGTTCGAAGAAACAAACATTCGGGACAGACCACGAGCGTTGGTCCCCTTTTGAGAAGAATGCCGACCAAATGATAATTACGGAGGCCAACGACACGAGGTGACCAAAAAGACACTCCCGGCTACATAACTCTCGCAGCACATATTTTGCCAGCTCTTGTGCCGGATTAAGTGAAGGAAGCCGGCAAAGGAAGCAGCTGGTAGCAGCTGGGAGCAGCTGGGAGGAACGCGTGCACCCAGGTGACAGGAGTCGCAGGCCAAGAGATCGCTGCTCGTCTCCAGCCTCCCGCCTTTCGCCTCTCGCGTCCAAAGCGAAACGGAAGGAGTCCTGGTGAATCCGGGCCATGTCACCGCTTGACGTGGCATATCTTTCCATACGATTTTCCAGACGGCTGTCTAGACGAACCTTCGGAATGCCATCCACCTCTCGAATACGCTTGTGCATGACTACAGATGTCCGGCTCTCCTCTGCCGGCTTACCTCTGCTCGGCTCTCCCCTGCTCGACTTGCTCTGCTTGACTCGTCGATTATCGTCAGATAGGTCTGCCACCATTCGGATTCAGTGCCGGCCAAATTTAGCCTCGTCACGCTGCACGCTACTCACTGCACACCACACACTACACAATGTTTGAGCTTTGGGCTGGGACCGTGAACTCGGCTTTTCCCTCCCACGGCTGGCCTATGAGCCCACGACACCAGGTTCCCAACACACAACCGCCTGAGGCCCTGCTCCGGAGTCCGCGAGCCTGGTCGACCAACATACCCACCATGACGAACGGAAAGCATATCTACCGACTTTTCGGTCCGGTTGTCTGTTTGCTTGTCATCTTATCGGTCGCAGGCCGATGCCGCCAGCCGAATCGGCGAATATCAAACACGTCTTGAAGCCAGCCAGCTTCCCAGGAGCTAAGTCCGTTGAAACTTGAGAGAGGTTTGGACCTCCGACCTGGGTCCATAGGCATCGCCGAGACGGGTGCTTGCAGGTCTCAGATATGCAAGCACCATTGTCTGGCACTGTAACAACGTCGTGACTACACTTTGGTTTCTGCCATGAAGCTTGATAAGCTGACACTACACGGCGAAATTCAATCATGACGCAAATGACAATAGCTGGACCAGTCGCATCTCTCCAGCATCACCTGACATCTGAGCACAGACGACGGGATTCCTTCTGAAGTTCTGATGGCGGAAGAAACGCGTTGTGGTAGAGACAACTCAGATCCTGGGTGGGAAATCCTTTGCTCATCAAGCGCGCAGTGATCCTTCAAAGGTCATGTCTTCGGGCCTTCCGTATGGCTACGCGAATCCAAAGAGGGTCTCGAGAGCACTCTCGGTCATCGTAACACGATGACTGTCTCACATAAGGGCTGCTTGAAGACGGACGAATCATGATTCAACACTATACCTACCACATTAGTCTGGCACAATTTGGGGAAACGGACGGCAATGAAAACAGCGAAAAGACGGTGCCATCTAAGGGGAACCAGATCAACAGAGACCACAATCGAGATTGGTCGACTCCATCGACGTACATCAGACTCCCTATCCATGACGTGGCTCTTGGCGATACCTCACCTGAACGGTACCAGTGAATCATAAGCATCGGGTCGACCCATTCGGAAACAAAGCCCGCCTTTGCGGCGTGTCGCAGATCAGCTTCGCCTCCTTTAGGTGATCAAGAGAAACATACCCAAGAGACTCGCCACATGATGTACTGATCTGTGTAACCCTTGGCTACCAATAGTGGCCAATATGAGGTCTGAGTGGTCGTCTATCAGCCCAATCTGCCTGTTGTGATCGTGACAAGTAGTATTTGATGCGGCACTCGGGCCCAGGACGCAGGTGGCTTTTTTCGGATCTGCAACTAAGGAAATCATACGCTTTTGCATCGACCGAGCCGTCACCGATCGCGTCATCTTTCCACTTGAGAAGAAAAAAGGGCTGATATCTTCGGTAGGTCCCAGAGCAGAAGGAAGAGTTGCGTTGTGCATTAAAAAGGCTTGGCACAGTGTTATTTCCCAAGGTACAGCAGCGTAGCGTTAAAAATATGAACGGATCATCTGAAAGTCATTGCGTATCAAGCCATGATGAGCAAGTCTCGGCACAGCGGCTTCTCACCGGTCCACGGACCTTTGAGGCCGCACTGTTTCACTCTACGAACAAGTAGCACCAAGGTCGACTTGTTTCTTTCAAATGATTCAGTTGACGTTTGAGATATTCTGGGGTAAGCGCGGCTGCTTCTTGCAGCACAACGAATTGTCTTTTCCGTCCATCCATTGCAAAACCTTTTGAAAACTAGGTCGCGTGATATGTCTTTCAAATGTCTTCTTGTGGAGATAAACCGCGTCGAAATCGTTGATGATGAGTTTGACGACGAGACGAAAAGTTGACGAACGATAAGCCAGCCCAGGTTGCTCTTTGCGCGTCCAGTAATTTCAAACACTGATGCCGAGATATCGAGTCGATACATACGCACTACTCTGCATGAACCAAGAGCCCTGAAAATTGAGACAAACAGCATTGAAAAGGTCATGTCCAGAACTAAGTGCATATCAGAATACCAGCCATTCCGCTTTATTTGAACTCGAATTGCAATTTGCAAGCCGATGCGGCTGTGAGCATTCAGTGATTGAGGACTGGATACTGAGTGGGAATGGAGGACCAACGTCTTAGAGTGTAAGTGTGATGACGCACCTTCCCTTCTCTGATAATGATACTCTCCGGCTGCCGAGCCTTCGAGAAGCACATCTTTCCATGAAAGCGACGAAGCAGTTTCTCGGACGGATAATATGGGACAAGATTGAGCTGGCCTGTGTTTCATATTGCAGCTTGCATCTCGGCCGAAGAGAGCGACAGGGCTAACACGAGGTACCAAGGATAGCTACATGCCGTGAATTCGATCGCCAAACGATGGACTGCCCTCTAGAAAACACTCAAAGTCGCGACAATGGAAGTTCGGGTCGGGGAACACACCTGCTTGCGCGTAAATCTTGCCCCCCTGCAATGAGGAGGTTCCCGTCAGCAGAGAATGAACATCCAAAGCGTATACGACCGATAATCTGCTAGCGTCTTCAATTTTGAGACCAGGCATTCCCTGGAACAGCTTGACAAGCTGCCACAACCCTCGCAACCATACGTTTCGAAGACAGCCTGAAGACAGGATACCTAGTGACTATGCGATGGTCTTTGGTTGCACAGTCAAGGGTTTCAGGATATGCGTCAGTATCGCGAAATCCAGTTTTCTGCAGAAATTACTTGCTTCCGAGTCACTGTTGGAGTACTTCCGCAAATTTCACGCGATACGCTCTGCGGGACCGCGGTCTCTGTCCGTTGAGGCCGACCATCTTGCCGAGAGGTTCGCTTCATCTTTCCCGATCTATTCATACCTTTGCAAGGCAACTGGCTGGCGTGGCAGAAATTTGCCATTTTTGACGATGGGTGTTGCGCAAACGACACCTGTTGCACTTGGTATGGCAGAACGCTCGCGGGCGGCGGGAGCTAGAGCTTGAGTAAACCATCTGGACTCCTATGTTACCCCCCTCTGAGGCCAAAGACTTGAGGCCTTTCGGGCATATTTGCTGAAGCGAAGCAGCGGAGAAGTTGGCAAATGGAGTCGGCCGTACAAGCAAAAAAAATCGCCGCGCGAGAGGCAACTTGTGTCCCAAGCTAAGTAGTCTCGGTACCCGTTTTCGTTAGAGGCAGCAGCAGAGCGTTGACGTGAGATTCAAATAGCAAGTTTGCCTTCCGATAAAGGAGCCACGAGGCCAATGCGTTCTGTCTCAAGGTGACACCGGAAGTTCTACCCGGTCGCTCAGAGCTTGCGTCATCTAGATGTCGATTTTGGGGGATGCGGGAAAGCAAGATGGCTTGGCTTGTGCAAAGGCCCGATGCCAGCAGGCAATCCCTTTTCCACGCGAATGAGAGCTTTTGTGAGGAGAGCGAACTCATAATTTTTCACGGTACTGCACTCTCGCCTTGGTATCTTTGGACCTGATTTAACTCGAGTGGGCTGTGCGGTCTCCTGTTGCAGAATCTCGACGAAGCAAGCCGAGGAGGATTGGCCATGGCGGTCGACCTTGTGTCCACGGGCGTCATGGTCTCGAGTCTACAACTCTCTCTGTACCGGTAAAAAAGGTTAAATAAAGCTGTTTCGATCCTCCAACGATCAAAGTTGAGGTCAGCGTTGGAACGAGAGATCAGGCGCGGCTGGCTGGGAGGAGCAGGACTGGCAAGCGAAATGGATCGGTCATAACTTGCATGCCGGTGGGTCTCGCGAGGCGACGAACTCCAAGTTCCAACGTTGTTCCGCTCGTCGATGTGACTCTCACTCGAGTTCACCGTCTTCCACCATTCGCCCAATATACATACATACACACTCCAGTCAGTTTGTATCGAGCAGCTGCATCTGCGCACGTGATTTTGGTCCCTGGACGTGTGTCTGCGATTTGTCTCGATTCCACACAGGCTACAGCAGTGAGACTTGGCCTGGGCATGCCTAATAAGAAGCGAAACCACGTCAAGACTTTCAAGCCTTCTCTGCCGGCGTCCTCGCTCACTTCGACCCCATCGTCTACTTCCGCAGGTTCGTGGCCACCGTTGCAGCGTTGAGTTGGAAAAGCGCCAATTGTAGACTGATACCATTTGGCCATTGTTGTTCCCGAAACGCAGCGAAGTCATCCAAGAGCGTTAATGAATTGCTTGCTTCTCTCCGCCACTCGGCCGCAGGAGGTGCAATCTCGTCTCCACAGCTCCTCCCATCGCCAAGCGTCCCTCCTGGTATCAGGGAGATTCTGCAAATCCCCGAGCATCCATCTCCAGCACCTCGTCGGCCATTGCGACAGAGATTCGACGCAGATGGCCGCAGACTCCCCGCAGGCCCAGCACCTCCTCGAAGCTGGGTGTTGAGACAGTCGGCCATCGACAACGTTGAGAATTCACTCTCGCGATCCCTCCGCATCAGTTACGCCAGCGTAGAGGGCACAGCTCTACCTGGTGCTCCACTACCGCATCCAAAGAGTCTGATTGCCATTATCCTGAAGCGTTTGGCCATTGATTGGGACATTCATCGTGTGTACAACCAGTATCATCTATACTTCATACCAAGCCATTTGAAATCCGCTCTCGTTCGATATGTCGGCCTTGCTTCCGAAGATGGCATCTCGCTCAGTGACCTAAGAACCATCTTCCTTCCACCAGAACAGGGCGATGGCAATGAAGAGCTCAACAGCCAAGCCAGTGCCAACTCTGAAATCACATGTCTCGACTTATCTGCATCTATCGGCAGGTCTCTCAGGTTGAAGGACATATGTCTTCTTTTGTTCAGCCATGTCAAGGCTGACCCTATTGTGGAGGAGCTGCAAGACTCATGGGATGCCGCAGACAGTAGTCCCAGTCCCCCGCGACTGTTGCTCCCTAATCTGACTCATCTCTCGCTGGCCCTGGATCCGCAAAGCAAACGAGACGTCTCGTGGAAGCATCTGCTGACGCTCTCATCGAAACTACCGACCGTGACACATTTGAGTCTAGCATATTGGCCGGAGCCGTGCCTGACGCCCCGAGCCAAGAGCTCGACTGTCTCGTCTCCTCACGGCCAAAACATACCATACGGCGGCACAACTATCTATTCTCATTCTCTCGATCATGATTGGAGCGAGGCTCTCCTAGTACTGAGGATGCTCAGCAACCACTTTTACAAACTGGAGTTTCTTGATCTGACTGGCTGCGCGCCTTGGTTTGAGGCCTTACAGCGCAGGGACGGCCACGATTTTGTGGATTGGTCTAGCTGTTGGGGCAAAGTCGCCGTGTTGAGACTCTATGCGGGGTGGAGACTGGGTACGGAGGCCCTGCCGTCAGATCGAGCGGCTTTTACAAAGGCTATCGAGACAGCCAAGAGCGTGGAGAGGCACATCAGGTCTATGAGAGCCGGCAAGGGGAGATTCATGACTGTAGAACGGGATGAGCTCATCACCTGAGGCAGAATTCTGCTGCCTACATGTTGGGATTCTATGGGGGTGATGCGATGTATGTACGTGTAGCTTAGACGTTTATGAGTCCCTGCCAATTTTATCGCGATTGACAACTCTTCGCTGGTAATGGTCCCTCTAACGGCGGTTCGTTGAAGAGACTCGCATGGGCCAGGACAAAATAATCGAGTAGATGTGCTGTTGCAAAATCTATGTAACAACATTAGCATCGGTGTCTCCGTGAGAGTAGTGGCGATGTACTGCAGAAGTCGCCCAGCGGAGCTTTTCCATGGTGAGGAGACCAAGACGCGACAGGTAGGTACCTGGCAGTGACAAGAAAGTGGGGAGGCAGGGAAGCGGGGAAGGAAAGCAATTAAACCGCCTTCCATCACTTCCATTTCCGCTTTCATTCACGGCGTGACTCACCTTCTCGTGGTGCCAAGATTGGCCCAAATATTCGCATGGGCTGTAATTCCTGTCATCAATGATCAGCGCTGGTGACTGCCACTCTCCAAATACCATGACTACCATGACTAGAGTGACTCAAAGAGTGACTCAACTGCGGGGGTATTACCATTTTCACACAATATGCCGTGATGTGACGTGCAATTCATTAGTACAGGGTTCTAGAAGCCTGAGATTGGTATCATCATCATCTTGGCTCAACTGATTTTCTGTTTCTCTATATACTTTGACAGCTTTCCCTTCAGTCTTCAATTTCCCACTCCTTGCAGCTCTCAGGCACGGTCTTTCGTGGCACCAACCAAAACCAAGTATGACGTCAATGTCATCCGAGGCAGTGGCCACGATTTTGTGCTCTGCAAAGCAAACTCGGTTCCACATCGATTCGCCGAATTATCGAGAGGTAAGTATTCTCAGAAACACATTAAATTCACAGAATTCCACTGCATGAAAGGTTTCCCAAAGAATAGAACCGCTCTAACTTGCCTATCTCTGGAGTCCAACAGCTCGATGTTGCAGGCTTGCAGATTCTCGTCACGTCGGGCGATACGGCTTCTTCAGCGACGGCAAAGAGAACTTCCAAATCTCGATCGCAGGGCCTTGAAATACTATCCGACGCGAAGCTACTTCTAAAGGAAGGACAACGATATGCGCTGGTTGGCCGCAATGGGACAGGAAAATCGAGTGAGGATGCTCTCTAATCCCCATTATCTTCTTTGGAATGCACTTGGAATGGAAGATTGACGTCCACATAGCTCTTCTGAAAGCCATTGCGGAAAAGCTTATTCCTGGTATCCCTGAAGGCACCAGAATTGCTCTCCTCCAACAAAGTAGATTGGTCGATGGGGACGACAACACAGTATCAGCTCCAAAGGGAAATGGGAAAATAAGCGTTATCCAAGAAGTCGTGGACCGAGCGACTGCCAGATGTACCGTTGAACAGGAGATCAAGTGTACGTTTTGGCCAGCCGCCACAGTCCCTCGCCTGATGACCGGGAGTAAACTTAAACTGGCCTAGTCTTGTCCGATTGCGTTGATGCGTCTGATCCATATAGTCCGGTCAGGGCATTGCGATCTCTAAAGCATGACCGTTTGCAAAAACGTCTGTTTCAACAAGACAAAGATGCCAGGTTGAGAAGTGGCGCCCGAGGTCTGCAGGCACGAAAGGCCCTTGTTGCGCTCGAGAAGGTGGTCGCAGATTCGGAAACCATGTAAGTCAGCCATCCCAATTTTCTATATGTCTGTCTGCTTCTTTCTTTTTGTCTGTGGCCATTTCAACGTCTCTGATAGGACATAAAAGGATCAACCAACCAGGCAGCGAGATTGGACCAGAAACACTGCAGCTGGAGACGCAGGAAGCTGCGGATATGCTTGCAGATTTGCAGAGCCAAGTTGAGCCTTCTCGTCTTTCACAAATTGAGAGCAAAGCCAAATCAATTCTTACAGGTCTTGGCTTCAGCCAGGATCGCATGGCACAACCCATTGCCAGCATGTCGGGTGGTTGGCACATGCGTGCTGCGCTCGCCACGGCTCTTTTACGAGACGCAGATATCCTGATTCTAGATGAGCCGACCAATTTCCTTGACTTGCTTGGCATAATTTGGCTTCAGCGATATCTGCAACGTGTTGCGGAAGGCGACAAACCTCCTACCGTCGTAATTGTATCTCACGACCGAGACTTCATCTCCGTCTGTACTGATTTAATGATTCTGAAAGACAAGGAGCTTACCTATTTCCACGGCGACCTACCGACATACGAGGCTTCCCAGGCCGAACGCAAACTCTGGCTTAAAAAGATGAAGGCGGCTCAGAACAAGCAGCGAGCACACATGGAAAAGTCCATTGCGCAAAACATGAAAGCTGGCAAAGCAAATGACGACACCAACAAGATCCGCCAGGCAAAGTCCCGTCAAAAGAAACTCGACGACCGAATGGGCATGCAGGTGAATGCCAAAGGTCACCGTCTCAAGCTCAACGGTGACCTCGTCGGCTACCACCTCACTTCTCGGGAGGAAATCGAAATCGCCCCTGAGGAGAGGCCAGTGTTCATCACGCTGCCCGAGCCACCAGATCTGCGCTTCCCGGGTTCTCTGCTCTCCCTCGAAGGCGCATCGTTCCGCTACAAGCCAAAATTGCCCCTCGTAGTCGACGGAATCAACCTCACCGTGGGTATGGGCGACCGAATCGGCATTCTCGGTCTGAACGGCGCCGGGAAATCCACCCTGATCAAAATGCTTGTCGAAGAGATCAGCCCTACCGCAGGAAGCGTTGCCACGCATCCACGCCTCAAGCTAGGCTACTACTCACAGCATGCGGTCGAGGGCATTCAATCCATCGGGAAAAAAGAGCCTACGCTGACAGCCCTTGGTCTTCTCACCCGTGAGGTCGACGGCGCACTGAACGAAGGTGAAATCCGCGGCCTTTTGGGCGAGCTCGGTCTCCCCGGCCGCATGGCCTCCGATGTTCCCGTTTGCAAGCTCTCGGGAGGCCAGCTAGTCCGCTGCGAACTCGCCCGTCTATTTTGGCGTCGTCCTCATTGTCTGATTCTTGATGAAGTCACTACTCATCTCGACTACGAGACCGTCACTGCACTTCGGATTGCCCTGAGCAGGTGGGCTGGAGCAGTGGTGCTGGTGAGCCACGACCGATGGTTTATGCGTGGAGTCGTGGAAGGGAATCTGGATGACGATGATGATGGTGGAGGGGATGGCGATAGCGAGGCAAGTGGAGAGGATGATGAGACGCCGCGGCGGAGGATCGTGTATCGGTTGAAGGGGGGGCAGATGGGCAAGTTGGAGCGGGGAGTGGAGGAATTTGAGACGCTGATGCAGAAACGGGTGATGAAGTTGTTGGGGGATTGAGGGCGGGGGTTGTCCGCGTATCAAGGCAGCTATGATTATACATATGCTGTTGTGGCTACTTATAACTCAGAGTCAGGAGCGTTGACATAATTCTCGTTGGTATGATTCTCATTCTTATCTGATGTGTTTCCCACAACGTACGCCCTAAATCTGATCTCGAGAAATACACTAAAGTAATACACGATTCTTCAGTGTCTGGTAGAGTGCTATATTCTTCAAGAGAAGTAATACAAATTAGCATTGATAATTTGATATAAGTGAGTATGTTTTGGGACAGATATGCCCAAGTACGGTACAGTGCGAGTGTTCAGTTCACCCCGAGGATATCCAGGACCTAAATATGTTCTGGACCATGCACAAAACATCAAAACCCTTCAAAAAAAAAAGTCTCCCCATCATTCATCCTATACTCCTATCCACCAACACCCTAAACACCACCTCCTCCACACGCTCAACCTCCATCCCCCCACCCCTCCCCACCTCGACAATCGTCCCATCCACGCAAAACTTCCTCCACCGCGCATCTTCTTCCTGCGTCGTGATCCTCACCCGGTCCACCTGCTCATACAGGACCCGTTCCCCATTCTCCCACTCCAAGAGCGTGTGCGTTCCGCCCTGGTACGCCCCCGTCATGGCCTGCATAATCTTCTGTGAGTCCACAGCGCCAATGTGCACGAGATGCAGGGTCCCGTCGAGAGGTTTCGTGGCCGGGGAGATGGTGAAATTTCTTTCTAGGTTGCTGACCATGGAGAGGAGGATGTAGCTGTGGGTGTCGGGGGTGATGTGTCGGTAGATGGCCGGGGAGGCAGCATGAGCGGATTGTACCTCTAGAGTCGCTTGATACGGGTGCGATTCTTGGAGGAGTTTCTCGGCGACCATGCTGAAGCGTGCGCGGCCGTGGATGCGGTACTCTGGTGTATCACTTTCGTGGACGATGCTTGCGTGGAGGGCGTAGCTGGCTACTATGGCGCCGTAGAGGTGTGATATCGCTGTGTCGGTGCGGGCGAGGGGTGCGACGGCCTTGTCGTCGAGGTCAATCTTGTTGTTGTTGTTGTTGTCTGTGGCGGATGTGTAAGATACGATGCGTGAGCCAGGTGTGAAGCGAGTCTTGAACATGGGTAGATCCCGAGGTGTCCCGAGGAACAAGGTGCGGAGAGCGAGGACCAGAGGCGTTGGGCCGGGGTCCGCCTCCTCGAGTCCTTTGTGGAGAGAATGGAAGAGGGCGTTCGCCGTGCCGAGAGGGAGGAGGGCGAGAAGATGCGGTGTCGAGGCTTGAGTATTGGCTTCGCGACCATTGAGTAGATCGACGATGCCGCCGTCGCCGCTGATTAGGATAATGGTTCTGCGGGGGCTGTCTTGGTGGTGAAGCTCCTTGGCGTAGAGCCGTACAGTCTGTTCATCTTGAGTAGTGAGCACATCCCACGGTTCTTTTTGTTGCCCTGTCTCTGAAGCACTGGCAGCGTCGTTGTAGTCCTGGGAAAGCGAGAGGAGCAACTCGAGAAGAGGCCGAAGAACATGCGTCCAGAAGGATTGCCCTCGTCCCGTACCGGACTTTGTAGACAGAATCACGTCTACCTTGTTGGTTGGCGTGCTTTGTAGATGATCTGGCAGGCCGGCAGGGGAGAGGCGAGGCGCATGCGTTAGGAGCGCATCTGGAATACTGGCATCAGCGGTGGTGAGAAGATGGAGCGAAAAAATAGGCGATTGGGCTGAGTCTTCTTTGAGGCAGCAGATGATGGTCGATGAGGAGGAGGGTCGTGATGTTTTCTGTAATGTTTTCTGCGCCGGTTGTAACGTGAAGAGTACTTCGTCGATAGTTGCGTGACCGCGCTGCTGGTCCTCCACATATGTCCATGTGAGATTGCCATCTTGGAGCTGGACGTTTTCGATTCTGGGTAGCAACCCCGCGCTAGGCGACATTTTCCCCTTTGGGTGAAGTCTTTGGCCGGCGCTGGTTCTTTTCACGGGAAACAGATCGCTACGCAGATTTTTGCACGGTGGCAGAGAGGCTTAACAAGAAACAAAGTGCAAGAAGGCAATGGTGGCAGTGTGAAGGTCGATGGTCACTGTATTTTGACTGAACGAGCATAGATGATAGGAGGAGAGGTTGGCCTTCAGCTGCGGCGAGTGGGGCCATGTCGTCTCCATGTCGTCCACAAGCATAACATCACAAGATTGACATATCGTCCACAAGCGGGCCGACAATACTTCTTTGAAATTCTGTTTCAACCCCTCGCCCTCGTCATCGGCCCCCAGAATTTGTGCGGGTTGACCTGGTATCTCATGTAACGAGTGCCTTTCTGTCTGCCTAGCTGCACGAGTGCATCGTCAAAGACGAGTGTTTTTCGCAGCTCTTCCTCGCTGACAGGCTTCTCGGCGGCGGCGTCTCCGTTTTCCTTGCTACCATTTTCATTTTGCGCCGGAGCGGCATCTTTCGTTCCCTGCTTCTCGTCATCGACGCCCGACATTTCCACGTCTGCGCCAATGGTGGTGCTGGTGCTAGCGGCCGTTGTGACACCTTCGCCTTTCTCGCCATCGTTGACCTTCTCCTGCTGGCCCACGATACCAGCGCGGTGGAGGATCTTCCAAGCCGCCATGGAATCTTTAAACTTGGAGACCTTGACTGGCGACTTCTGCTTGATCCATTCCGTGAGAACCCACCAGATCGTTGACCACGGCGCATCGGTCTTGATGCTGCCGGGGCGGCAATGACTCCGACCGACCTGGTAGCCGAGATGCATGAGAGCACCTCGAAACATGTCGTCCGGGGGGGTGGCGCAGGAGAGAATGCTAGCGGCCTTGCCAGGGATAAAGAAAAAGGGCGTGTGGTCTACGACGGCTGCTTCGGCGTCTTTGGGATCAACGTCGGTGGGCAGTTCTGGACCTGGTATGTACTCCTCAAGAGCCGTTCGCAGCATGCCTTCCAATCTGGATAACGTCTTGTAAACCTCGGGCGACGAGTTGGGAATCTCGTCCAAGAGACGATGGATGAAGTCCTGCGAATGTATTCGGCCGCCATACATGGGCCCGGTGACATGCATCTTGAACCCGCAGTGCTGGCAGAATCGGTCTGCGCTGGGCCCTTGTGCCATGGTGTGCTTGTAGAATGACCCGCTGCCCTTCTTATTGGGGTGTGGGCGGCTCTTCAGAATTGGTTGTGTTTCCCATGCACCGCAGCCGGCATCACAGCTATACACCAGCATGGTTTTGGCGCCCAGGAACTTGACAGCCAGAGGCGATCGAGTGACTTTTATAAAGACTTTGGTGTAAAAGTCTATCGACAACGACAGCATGGGCTCAATTGCCAGACCGTATCTGGCTCCGGAGCTTGCAACGGCATTCAGAATCAGACGTAGAGCGACCTCATGAGAATGCATTCCCTTGACAGGAACCCCGCCGTACAAGGCGAATGCCTTTTCGCAGTAACTGTGACCAGCCCAGACAGCACTGTCTGTGCAAGTAATGACCAGCAAGCCACCGTCGTCTCTCACAGCTTGGACGGCCGCATCAAAGAAGGGGGCTGCCGTGCCGTAGGGATCCAGGTCAATGACATCAAACTTGTGCGCTTTGCTCGGATTTCCTCGATTATCACGTTTCGACAAGCCGGCTGCGACTGCCCGATACATGATGGCGAGTGCATCATCATTGGTAGCCTTGATTTTTTCGGTAACGCCATTGAACTCCGCATTTTGCTTGATCGATTCAGTGGCGGAAGGTGACAAATCGTTGGCTGTGACGGAAGTGACAAACGGAATCTCCAAGGCATATCTCAACGCGCGCAAACCAGACGCAGAGAGACCATCCAAGATTTTGAATGCAGGCTTGTATACGTGACCATCTTCGCCTTCCTCCTCCTCTTCTTCTACTCCTTTCTCAGGGGCTTGTGTCTCGGGAACTTGCTTGTCTGTAGCCTCGCTGTCCTTGGAGTCTCCCAAGTTTTGTTCTGCTTCGTCTCGCTTTCTCTTTTTCCCTTTTTTCGCATTTTTCGAGTTGAAGTTCTCTATCCTTTTACCCAAAAGCATCCTCCCATACACTTTTACAGCCAGGGTCGACAGGTCCCGGTTATATTGCTGAATCGGGTTGTAGAAAACTTTTGGCTCGTCCGAGTTGTCCTCTCCGACCTTGGCTCCTTGAGGAACTAGGATTGTGGCCTTGCCCTCGGTTATAGTGCGAAACTGTTTGCCATCACGCTCTATTGTCTGAGCGGAAAGATATGTCTCCTCCATCGTAGCTCGACCTTTGCGGGCGGAGTGGCACGGACGACAGCCACAAGAAGGGCCAAAGTTGGATATTCGTGAGCCTCGTGCGAATATTTGGTATAGAAGGCTAGATGATAGCTTCCGATACAAGTTGCGCATATAGGTGTCGAGGTGAGCAATGGGTGAAAACGATGCAAGCTGGAGAATGCACTTCTCGCTTCATTTTTTTTTCATTGGAGTGAAGCTATCACAGCGATTAGCCAAAAAGTTTCTGCCGTCGGTGGTGGGTGCGGGCGGTGAAGCGCCAACGCGCGCACCAAACCAAACCATCAGTTTCATCCATGGACCATGATCCAGCGTTTGGATTGGACTCCGAATCTCCGATGGAGAGGTGAGGCCGTCACAGTATGTACATTGTAGGTACATATGTACAAAAAAATTACCTATGTACCTAGGTACCTAATGTACCTACAGCAACAATTGGCAAGGCGGGAAAGAGCATTCGTTGCTTCGTGAATCGTCGTCGTCTACGCAGTTGCAGCTCCTCAACACTGAACCAATCTTCTTTCTTCAACTCTCCTCATACATTCTGCTTCCTTTGTCAAAGGCGTTTTCCAAGTCCTCACCAACGTCCAATACCGACTATAATCCTAAAATAATTACTCTCCTGCATTCTTTTCTTGTACAATTCGTAATCAGCATGTCACTTGCGGGGGCCTCGTCCTCTTCTCCTGGGCAAGTCAAGGATAAAATGCCAGAAACTGGGACGTCAGCGCCAGACGCGGACACGAAGCTTCCGAATACTCATAAATCGGAGGGCCATCACAAAGTCATTGCTCATCGTTTCCTTTCCTCGGCTGAATGGACGAGTATTGCCAACGGCCTCGGTGGGGTCAAAGATGGCGAAAGTCAGAAACCTTGCCATCCAAGTCATTAGGTGTGGCCACCACTGGGCATGCCTTATGGTCTCTACCGCGATGTGGTTTCTCACAAGTATCGCTATTTTTTTCTGTTCCATGTGGCGAGCTTCTTCCAATGGATGCTCTTGCTGCTCCAAGTCCTGCTCGGAGCGGCACTCACGGCTCTTGGCTCCATGTCCCTAGAGGACGGAAAGCCCATCACCATTCTAGGGGCCGCGAACACGGTCATTGCCGGACTGCTCGCGCTGTTCCACAACAGCGGCATACCGAATAAATATTGGAGTAACATGGCGGAGTTTGAAGACATTGAGGACCATATCAAAGAGATGCTAGATTCCGGCATCGTGCCAGTCGGCCAGTCTGCGCCGCAAGCCCTGGCTGAGTGCTTTGACTATTTTCGAGATGCCAAAGCTACCATTGTTGTGAACTTGTCAGCGAATTACTCGTCCAGACAGTCGCTCCGAGCTACCAAGCCACGAAATACGACCATGCCTCCACCGGCGGGGCAGCCAGGGTCTTCGGCAGCTCCAAACGCTGAAGGCCCTGCATACGGAGTAGAGACGCACGTAATAGGTACCTAGCGTCGATTCTCCCCCAGGCATTAAAAGCTCAATCAACGTTCATCATGCGCAAAGGGGGAATAAGTTACATACGGAGTACAACGTTACCTACGTACCTGTGAGGTATACCTATATGAGCTCTGTAGGTACTCCGTACAGTACCTAGGAGATACAGTACATATCTAAGAGAATTTGAAGCAATTACGGAGTATCAGCAGGGCTGAATTACATAGCCGCAGCGGCAAGGATGAGAAACCGTGGAGCAGAGCAGTGCTGCGAGGGATGCGACCAACTGATGATCATTCTTGCGCGAGCACACCACACCATGGCTGATCCATGGGTTTCCAACTTTCCCCTGTTCACATTAGAACAGTGGCTTGCATGGAAGAAGTTTCCAATAATACCGGCTGGCAGGCAGTGGATCAGGTGGCGGTTCGCTCAGGGGTTTGTGTACGTTTGAGTTGTATGAGGTCCCACCTGGCCAGTTTCACATTCTTGGGTTTCCAGGTTGTCGGTGTTGCTGCAACCATTCGTTATTGACAAGGCGCATCGCGAGCGCTGGGTGAAGGATGCGATGCTCGCCTAAATAAATTTTGCCTTGCAGCGGATAGAAAAAGGGGGCAACGAAAGACGAAAGCCCCTGGTTTGGCGGCGCACTCTGGTGACTGGGTACTTTGTCCATGTACATGAATTTGTAGTTCTCACACTCCTTTGTCCTACCTGAGTTGACACCAGATCTTAGCAGGTCTGTGAATCTCAGTAGGACCGTTGTGCAGCGTTGGCTTTTCCTTCATGCACTACCTACCTAGATCAGACAAGCTCCATCTACCGAAGAAAGGTACCTAGGTAATTGAAGGGAATGATGCCATAGCGTGTCAGTTGTGACCTCCCCTGTCACGGAGTCGGAAACTGCCATTGGATTGCTGCAGCCTGCGCCTGTCGCAATACTCAAGTTTTTCGCCCAGTTTCCATCTTCATACACTTCTCTTCTCACTGTCTTTTGCTTCCTTCTTTTCTTTTGCGGCCTGGTGCTGCATCTGGCTGGGACCATGTTTCTATCCAAAGGCCTCCCAGTGCTCCAGATGAGATTGAGCCACTTGTTACTCACAGCTTGCCTTGGTGGCCTCCTCTTCCAGTCGACAAGATGGTATCGCCAACGAAAAACAAGCCTGATCTCGGACTGGGAGGATCCTTACTACGTGGGAGACCTTTCGCCTGAAGAGGAATACCTGGAACGATTGATCGACATCCATGGGCTGACCAACTTGACACAATGGCAAGCATGGAGAATCACGTCGTCGGAGTTGTCGTCGGACGTGGAACCGATGACCGATGTTCACACCAATTTCCAGCCTCATCCGGATTCACTGAAAGTGATTGATGTCCACAATCCGAATGCTTCGGAGCTACGGGCCGTCAAGAGGATGGAGATGCCGATTCATTCGAGGCCGACACAAATCATACTGCCCGGCTCGGTATTTCTCTTCGGCGTGTCAACCTCGTATGAACGAATTGCGGCCAAGGATTGGGCCATCTTTCGCGCCTGGAAGCGATGGTTGACGGATGGAAATGGAGCAAGCAATGGCGCAGGCTTGGTGCTCATGCTGGACCATGCCTCCTCGGAACAGCTCGACGCGATGGACGCGATGCTTCACGAGGCAGGCATCGATGCGTACGTCACATCAACCTCGGAGCCCACATCCAAGGCGCGACGATACTACGAAATGGTCCGAGTCTTGAAGACGTACGGTGCGACTCTGGCCGCCAGCGGTCAACCGAAGCACTGGTTTGGCATCGTCGAAGACACCATCTTCTTCCCTAGTCTGGCATATTTACGCGAGCGCCTCTCCTCGTACAACCCAAACAATCGACTGTACATTGGCATTCCAAGCGAACGATCAGACTGGCAACAAGACGGCAAATCCATCACAACATACGGTGGCGGCGCCGTCATCATGAGCAGGCACGTCGTGGCTCTCATACCCAAGCTCTCGTGCCTGGAGATGGACATCCCCGCGATATCCTACCGCTCTCAAAAATGGGATATCCTGCTCAAGAACTGTGTCAAGAAGGGAGCAGACATTGACATGCACGTCATCCCTGCCTTCTACTCACCCCACGACGCCAACTACAAACCTCAGCTCGAGAGCCACGAGACGGGCATGCGACCGCTCCTACTCCACGACTACCAAGAACGACACCGAATCGACGTCGGCATGGCACATCTCGTGACCGATATCTGCGGCGAAGCGTGCTTCATGCACCAGTACCTCTTCCACGACAACTGGGCCATCATCAACGGCGTCTCCATCAGCCACCACCCCGACGGGCTCATCCACCGCCGCCACCACAACCACCACAAGCAGCACCATGCGCACAACAAAAGGCCCGGCCATGGGAACAGTGCACACGAAACCGAAAATAGCGACGAGCAAGACACGTTTGGTAACACAGCCAAGACGCCCGTGTCGGGCCAAATCGTCATCAACGAGGACAAGATCCAGCGGAGACCCCTCGACTGGACTGGCCGCAAGGAAGTCTGGCATCTGGTCGACTCTGCGACCGTGGCGAGCGGTTCTGTCTGGCAGGCGTATTTGAAGAGGGGTGTCAAGGCCGCGAGGCCACCCCAGCCGGAATCATCGACGCCGGTAGCAGAGGAGCTCGATTCGTTGATTGTTTTGATCTGGGAGAAAAAAAAGAGCGGATAGGCAAGCGTCTGTGAGGCGGGTTGTGCTTTGTTGTTGTTGGCGTTTTTTCGGGGGGGGGCACCAGGTCTATACTCATGGCTGACATATGTCTTATTTACTTTATTCTCTTCTTCTTCGTCTTCTTCGTCTTCTTTCTATTTCTGCGTCATATTTTGCATTTCTTCCAGTTTTCCCTTCATATGAAGGAAGCGGCGGGTTTATACCATGTGTTCTTTGGAGATCTATAACTATACCACATTACTGTAACTACGGGGGTTTTTATTCTTGTTAGATTCGCTTTCTGTGGCATGTGTCCTTATATTACGTGGCCGTCATACATACCTACCTACCTACCTACCTACATAGCAATTCACGATGCGTCTTTTCTCAAAACGAGAAGGGGTTGAGAAGTTACATGTATGATGTACTTGTTCCGATGTTGACGGAGCACAGTGTTCTTTGCGAGATTGTGTCTCAAGATTGGGTGTGACGAGTCTGACGATGATGCGGCCGGCGCAGAGGAGGACGCCCGCTGGATCTATGTATCAAATCACGATCCATTCTTCGTGCCTCTGTAGCGCGACGATGCGATGCAATGCGTCTAGGCAATCTTGATCCTGTGCTGCTGTGCATCGTGTCTCAGACTCTCAGGGGTGGTTGGTTTGCTTTCTCTCTCTCTTGGTGTTTTGTCTCGACTTGTTTCGCTGTATGTCTTTGTTTTCTCCGCGGTGCGGGCAGAGCATGCAGGGCGTTCAGGACGTGGAGTCGCTGGAGTGAAACCTTTGCCGTCTGCGTATGACATCGCGTGCCAAGTTGCTTCCGATTCGAGGGGTAGAAATGTAGGATGGACTTACGGATATGTACATATGTAGTCCGTAGGTCCTTTGAGAAGGTGTGCATATGTGAGATGTTGTTTCACTTTAGTACACATGTTATGCACTAACTTACTTCATTTTTTTTGTCCGGGGTTTTTATGGGCAGCTTCTCTGTCCCCCGATTCACGAGACAGGTTACGAGGGCTGACAAAACTGAATGAACAGACTGAATTGATCGAAGTGCGTCGGCCCATCTGGGCGCATCTAATTAGTAAAACTGTCAAAGAATATCGGATCTGGTGCTCTAATTACGGAGAAAGCAACGCAACCCGACACCTGCCCTGCATTCCAAAAAGTCCGATCAGACATCGTGGTGATTATATGGGAGAACTTTGATGGGTTGCAATTTGCAGCAACACATGTTTTATTTCTTGTCTGAACTGCTACATAGCTGCCGTGTTGATGGTACAATGGGACACCTGCCATCAAAATTCCACCTCCTTCAAGCCCTCCTTTGACGCCCGCCAAACTTCCCGCGCTTCTCCTCTTCATCCCTCTCCTCCACGAAACCGATTCTACAAGGGTAATGCAAGTCCCGTGGACGTCAAATAGACAGCCGCGTAGTCGATCTCCATGCTAGCACCATCCCCTCCCTGCGTCGCATTAGTAGGCGTATCGATACCGGAGAAGGCGTTGGGAAGCGCTCCTCCCACGGCCACGTTGAACAGCAACATCTTCGGGTTGGCCACGAGCGCTTTCCATGCCTGAGCCGCGGTGCTGTTCCCCGGAGAAGTCAAGTTGCTCTCGTGCATAGTCCAGCGCGTTGCGCCATCAATCAACCAGCTCATTGACTGCTTGCCATGACCGGCGGGATGGCGGCGGTCCACGTCCAAGGCGATTGTGTGCCATGATGACCTCGGGACGTCTTTGGACGGGTGTCCGATACCGTTGGGCTCATTGCAGACGCCACCGGGATATTTGCCGCAGTGGATCGTGTGCCACATCTTGTCAAGCCCGTTGGCCGATTCCATAATGTCGATCTCGCCGACCGCAGGCCATGCCGAGTAGTTGTTACGGTATCCGCTGCCCAACAACCAGAAGGCTGGCCAGATGCCCAGAGCGTTCTTCTTGGCCTGCCCACCGAGTTTGAGCCGGGCTTCGACGCGCATGCGCTCGCCCTCTGGACAGGCAAAGTCCCAGTCGGCAGTCGTCTCGATACGGGCCGACGTCCATGAGCCGTTGTGACTGCGCACCGGCGTGATCTTAAGAGTCTGGTCGTGCGTGATGTGGACGTTTTGCGTGTGGTCGGTGTATACCTGGATCTCGCCCGTGCCCCAATTCTTGGGCCCGCCGTTTGCGTACCGCGTGCCGAGATCAATCTGCCATTTCGATGAGTCGGGGAGGCTGCCAGGGGCCTGCGAGAAGTCGTCGTAAAAGAGGCAGCGGGAGAAGCCGGCTGGCATAACCGAGCCCCTGGAGTCGACCTTGACGTCTCCGGCGGTGCTTCCGAGTGCTGTTGCTGAGAATAGCGCCAGCAGCGCCGTCTTGATCGTGTTTTGAACCATTTTCTTCTTCTTGCTTTTCGTGTAGGATATGAATGACTGTGGGTATCTTCTCCTTTTTCTTCTTCGAATTCACTTATAATAAAACGTATAAAACGAGTGGCGGGTTGACGCGATACAAGCCCAGGGTAACAAAACAACTGACCAAAAAAAACAGACAAAGAGACTGAATAAAATCAGAAAAAAAAAAACTTAAGGAAGAACCAGCTTCAATGTATCCGCACTTCTGGATGGCGCCCGTCGAGACGCTCTTGGAGGGCCTCGAAGCCATTATATACCTGTCTGTGAATGTCACTAAAAACCCTAGCAGGTAGTCACGTATTCCACGTGTGCAGCAGAACCAGGGCAGACTTCTACCGAAGGCCCCCCTTTTTTACTCTGCTCCGGTGCAGCCGGATTGGCATGTTTCCCCTTTTTACTTTTTTTTTTCTTCTTTGCCTTGCCGTCCCGCGCCGAGGAGGAGCTTATCACGGAGTAAGCTTGCTCATTCGGTTTCTTCCAGTCAAGCTTGACCAAAATAAATCGGATGGTCGGCCCACAATGCGGGGGGTAGACGATCTATAGGTAGTCCGCGTCGCAGCGCTAAATTGCCTCATGCAAGGTCCCGGACGGAATGGCGGAACGCTAAGATACATATGTACCTTACCGAGCACTGAGCAGCGTATGCTCCGTATGCGAAGGTAATGAAGGCGAAGGGATTCGTACAGGCAGTGGGCACAATGGCCAGCTGACGCCACGGATAAAGAGGAGGCTATATTGTGGGAGCTATCTGTGTGGCTGCTTTGCACATGCTTAGCCTTTATTACTCCCTTGGTCTTCGTAAGTATGAAGGACACGCACGCGGCATGAATCGAAAATGATGCTTCAAGGCGGACGGGATGAGGAAGGTATGGGGCAGGGATGGTAAAAGTATGAGCATCCGATGAATCCATCAGGAACCGCACGGAAAGTCGCAAAGCGGCATGTGTCCTATTTGCACAGTTCATCTCTCTCGTTCATCTGGACATGAAATTAGCACAAGTGCCCATATGTATTCATACATAGGTACATACATACATACATACACGAATCTAACGCAATTTGCAGCGAAGACGAATAACTCTAAACTAATGGTCACACGCTCGTTAGCCGCACAAAGAACTCTGTCTACGGAGCACAAAAAAAGCTAAAAAGCAGGTGCTCATTTACCCGGCCGAAAGTCCGCCGAGCAGCCGCCACGCCCCCTTCCCGTTCTCTTCCAATAACCCAACTTGGTCATGTCTTGTGTCCAAGTCCTGCGCTCCGCAACATTCTTCCACTGCCACCGCTATCGTCAGCAGGGGAGAGGGAGGCCGAAGACATGGAGGAATCATCCATCTTGATGGTTGCTTCTTTTTTGAGTTGCGAGGGCGTCTCTGGTGTAACCGATCTCGAGTCCGTGCCGGAGCGTCTTGATCTGGTAGCCATGGACATGGATGATTGCTTTCTTCGGCGCTTGTCCGAAGCGGAACTGAGGCGGCGGCTGCTTTGGCCGTCTTCCGTGTCTAGCACGGGTGGCGTCGGGCTGCGAGTCGAACTGACAGATAAGCGACGCACGCTGCTGCTGCGATGTCTTTTACTCTTTTCGCTGCCCGAAAGGCGATGGTGGAATGACTTGTGCCCATGAACGTGCGCATGCGCTTTGCGCCGAGGATCGTGTCTCCACGGCAGCCACCACAGCCACCCGTAGGCCTGCTTGGCCAGTTGTCGATCATGTTCCCTAACCTTTTGACGCAGCAATGCTCGGCGTTCATTTTCTCTTTCCCAATATTCCGTTCGGTATATCTCCCAGTTCTCGCGAAACGTGGGCGAAAAGGGCTTGGGCAGCAGAAGGAGCTTGACGTAGTCCCCCCCGGGTGCCAGATCCTCCTCGTGACCTCCCCCTTTTTCCTCGTCGTCATACGGCAGCACAAGCGTAGGGCCATGGCTTCCATCACCATGCAGCTGAAGCTCCTTCTCCATCTCCCGCAGCAACGAAGGCTCCACGTGACGATACGACGAGCTCGCAGTATGCGAAAGCAGGCCGTAGGTCAGGAAGAATCCCACCGCCGAGAGTGCCTCGGCCCACCAGGGCCGCCGTATAATGACGAGCTTGCAATTGAAGCAGCGCAGACCGCGATTAGATATAGCGAACCATCGACGCGGCCAGCGTATTCCCCGATCCCAAATTCCCGTGCCCCAGACTAATATTGCCGTGATGATGCCGCCCATGAAACACACCTTTTGTGCGCCTTCCAACGCCCAGTAGATCGAACCCCCGACTCCCCTCCCATCTTCGCGCGGCGCAAAGTAGAGCTTGTAGCCGAAAAAAGCCACCCACAGGGTCAACAACGTGAGGAAGAAGGTGTGGTGTCGTCTTCGGGCGCGGAGCTCGAGGAATTGTGCTCGCAGAGATGCTTCTAGGATGAGAAGATTCAGGTATACCATGGCGGGGGAGCTCGGTGCATGACTGAGAGGGTCGCCCTGCTTGCCTGGGGTCGAAGGAATGGTGGGCGACGAGCCGGCGGTGATTTTGACGTTGTCGACGGCGATAGGAGCCCCCTTGACGATGGAGTCGATATCGGCGGACATGACGGGCAGATTCGACGATGGTCGGACAAGGGGAAAAGGCCGATTTTTTTGGTCGGAAGTCTAGGACCTTATTCCTCCCTCTATCTCTACCGAGGCTGGAATTGCAGCCTGTCAGCTGGGCTCATGGGCCATGCAGTCGCGGTGATGCTGGCGACCAAGAACGAGGAAATGAGACGGGGGGGGGGGGTGGGGCGACAGAGCTCGAGAGGAAAAGGGATAAGGATTAAGGATGTCGACAGGTCGGCGGAGAGCAAGGTCGGGAGACAGGAGACGGCAATTGGCAAAGATGAGGTCGCAATTTGAAGTCGGTGCTTGCGTCTGTTGCTGATGTTGGTGTGCATGTCAATTGACCAAGACAACCTGGACGACGAGAAAATAGCCGTTGCTATGGCTTGCAGCAAACGAAGCGAGCTTCATCCTTGGGCGTTCTGCTGAGCTGCCGCCTGCGTCATGGGTCATGGGCCATGGCAATTGACTTGTGGCGGGTAGCTGTGGCTGTAGGGTGGCTGCATCACGGCTGTGGCGGCTCACAAGTCTAAATAGAGTAGATGACGTCACGTAAGCGCTGTGCTGGCCGCGCTGGCCGCTACAACATTGTCAACTTAATAAACCCGTCACCCGGGTCACCCCCGTCTGTCATTGTAACGGCTTCAACTATAGAGATTCCCTGTGATACCCAAGAATTCCAAGCCGCAGGTCTATCAAATGTATTTTCCGCTGGGTTACAAAGATGCCGCATATCAATGGGTAAGTATTGCCTCTTCTATCCTCCCTTGGTACATCAAACTACTGGCACCTGCGACTTGTATTCACATTGCTCCCTATCTTGTATGCTGACTGGAACTTTCACTCTCTTTCCACATAGTGGAACAGTGCGAGGCCGCCTATGGCAGAGCGCAATGTTCTTGCCTTGGCCCCTTACCTGAAAGAAGTTGTCGACGATCTCGCCACCACCGCCACAGCTATCACTACACCAGAAGTCGACCCCTTTGGAACCAGAACATGGCGACGCTCACTCGTCCAACTTTCCGGGAAGGATAGGGCCCTCAACGAGATCTGCGTCGAGCGTCAAGGTGAAGAGGTAGAGGAGACGCTCGTTATGCTCCACGGGTACGGCGCAGGCCTGGGCTTCTTCTACAAGAACTTTGAGCCCATCACACGCATTTCCGGCCTGAGGCTGTATGCTCTGGATATGCTCGGCATGGGAAACTCTTCGCGGCCCGTCTTCAAGATCCACGCTCGGGACCATGACAAACAGGTCGAGGAGGCGGAAGACTGGTTCATTGACGCGCTGGAGGAGTGGCGCAAGACGAGGGAAATTGAGCGCTTCACACTGCTGGGTCACTCGCTAGGCGGCTATCTTGCCGTTTCCTACGCCCTCAAATATCCCGGCCGTCTGAAGAAGCTGATTCTTGCTTCACCCGTTGGGATACCAGAGAACCCTTACGCGGTCAATGCATCTCTTCCTGAGCCCGAGGCATCTACTGTCGCAAATGAGTTCACGCAAGACCAGCATGCCACCACCGCCACCGTTACCAACGGCTCTCAAAAAGCCAACGACGTCGTTGGAAAACAGGAGAAGAAGGAACAACAACCACCACAGAAACGGAGTATTCCCAGCTGGGCTATCTGGCTCTGGGACGCCAAGGTGGTCAACTTCTCACCCTTTAGCATCATTCGCTTCACTGGACCTTTTGGCCCCCGCTTCATCTCCGCCTGGACCTCACGTCGCTTCAACCATCTGCCCCCCGACGAAGCTCAAGCCCTCCATGAGTACTCGTTTTCCATCTTCAAGCAGAAAGGCAGCGGAGAATATGCACTAGCCTACCTCCTTGCCCCCGGCGCCTGGGCCCGCCACCCCATCATCAATCGCATCCACCAAGTCGGCCGACAGCCTATTCCCCAGCAACCCTCTGCCTCCAACCCTTCCTCATCTCCCGATGGGTCGCCTCTTAAAGAGACCGGCATACCCATTGTCTTCATGTACGGCGAAAACGATTGGATGGACGTAGCAGGCGGATTAGCAGCCGAGCAGAAACTCAACGAGGCTAGGGCCCAAGCACTCCTGCATGGAACAGACGAGGAGAAGCGCAACGAGAGGGGCGCTGCTCGCGTTGTTGTTATCCCCAAGGCCGGACACCACTTGTATTTGGACAATGCAGAGGAGTTCAATAACGTTATCTGCAAGGAGATGGAAGAGACGAAAGCGGAGGGGAAGAAAGAACGAGATTCTGCGTAGACGTGTCGATGAGTATATACGCGGTGTATTTTTCTCAAGCCTTTGTTTGGCGTTATTATGGGCTGACTTATAGAGCATTACGAACAGAGAATCAAGATCAGAATTTAGAATATGTACATAGAGACAACGGCTGCCGAGTGAAGCCACGGCTCGCAGTGCATCTGCGACAAGTTACAACCCTTACCGCTTTCGGACTTGGAAAGTCGATACGTGTGACGCGTCACTGGTCAGGGTGTAGACTCACGCAGGTGGCAGGTGATGGCAACGCCTTCCGAGAATTGTGACACGCGCTAAGGTAAAGACGTGATGAACCTGATCTCTCCCGCTTCAGATCGGCTCACTTCCCATCTACATATGTAGTAGCACTACTCCGTACAGACTAACCAATAGTGTCGTGGCATGGGGCTCCCTTGGCGCACTTCACCCCACGCGTCGGCTAGGTATGTACTGGAAGTCTGGAAGAGATCATAGGTCCATGCAGCAGTATGTATGTATGTACTTGGATCCCGCCGGCGGTGCGTCCCATCATCAAACACCCTGAATAATTTGACAATCACTCTGCCCGTGACTTGCGTTCATCCCGTTCATCTTGCTTCGATTTCACGAGGAATCCATACGTATCGAATGCCGATGGATGATATACCTCCCAACGACCAATTTGCAGATCTGCCGTTCTATAGCAGGTACTTTCCTAGACAGGACGACTTTCGCGTCGATTTCAATACGTCAACTCGAATTCCAGCGATGCGCTGCAATACTGGGCATCAATTCTTGAGCGCTGCGACGAGTCAGTGAGACTGTATCCGACCTTTGAAGGTGGCCGCGACGTGTTCGCTCTTGGCAACCGTTGTCACCAAATCGATTATCGAGCCACCTCCATTGGCATAACCCAGGCCAATCCGCCTGCAGATAGAGACTAATCGTACGCTGATGCCAATGGATTACAAGCCATTGCCATTGCCAAGAGCATTCTCAAGGATGTTAGAGTGCCGGAGATTTATTTTGCCGGCAAGGTACTTATGGACCTCTCCTCATCGCTAATTCATGGTGATTACATCGCATTTTCATCGCTTACATGTATATTAGATCAATGGCCGTCAGGTTCTGGTCCAAGAATGACTCCCGGGTCACGGGTGTCTCGGCTTGTCTGTAGCATGGGGCGTATTTATCCCAAGCCGAAAAGAAATCACTCAAACAGCAGGCGCGAACGATACCTTTTACAACTATGTACACGCCGTCAAGCCCCACCGATGGACGCCAGACTCGCTCCTATGTCGTCCGCCCATGATCCCAATATTCTCAGCAACGGTCGTATCCTAGCCCAGTCTGTCAGAAAGGGGAGATTTTATTTTCGGATGCCCACACGGACCCTGACATGAGTTTCATTGCACAATGACATGAACATCTCGAATGTCATAGTTGATAATGACAAGATCACCGGACTCATTGACCTGGAGATGGCTGGCTTCTTTGGGTGGAACACACTGCACAGCTGGCGAGGTCCACCGCAAGATGAGATCACCCCAAAGGGAGTATTTTGTCAATGCCAACCTAAGTGAAGAAAAACTCCAGGACATACAGTTTTGGAATGATCTCTAAGAAGACAAGTGTATCTGAGAGTACTACCATACCATCCGCGAGTCTTGGAAGTTGGAACATCTTCTGTCGGCCGGGACTTTCGAGTCTCGAACAAAAGTACTCGAGAGTAATCCCCTATCTGAGCACTCAGGGTCGACACGTCGTACGAGTTCCATCACTCTGTGAATATCGCTCGCTCGGGGGTCGTAGTTTCCAGTGTCCACCCAGGGCCAACGTGTTGTGGTGGCTGGTGCTCAAGCTCCGCGCCCCGAAAAGATGAAGGGACGTTTTGGCGCGCAACTACAGTGAGTAGTTGTATGTATCATGTGTGTACCCGTATGATGTACACAAACAAAGCCAGCCAAGTTGCCGCCGGCACCTATTGTTTAGCGATACGGCTTCTTCAATGTTCAGTGACAGCAAAGAGGACGTCCAAAATCTCGATCGCAACTGCGCCACAACCCTATCGAGCCTGCTCGGCCCGTTTACGCCAAAGCACGTCCGCGGCCCTTCCCGCTCTGCTCGGCCCGTTCTTTGGCAATTGGATTCATGTACATACATATGTACCTATATTAGGTAGGTGTGTATGTAGCCTGTAGGTATAGAACACGTAATACGAAACTCTGCCAGTTGAATTTTCTGTATTTTATTTGCCTAGCTCTTCTTTCTCTACCGATTTTTTCGACATGGAGTAAACCGCGTCGTCCGAGCCTTGAGGCTGGGAAGAGGGCGCACTGAAGTTGGCCACCTTGGTTCCGTCCGACGGTCCCAGCGAACCCTGGCGGCTTGGCCAAAGAGGCCGACTACATACTACGGTATCAAGAAGGAATGAGCTGGATCTGGTACATTCCCCCGTCGCCGAGGTCTCCCTCATACGGTGACAGCTTCTTTCGGTCAAAAAAGCTCAAGATTGCTTTCCTTCCCAGAGGACCAAGGAGCTGGCTTACACGGGCTTCTACCAAGAATCCCATGGAGGAATCGAAATGTGGTGGCCACTGGCGGTGGAGGGAGGAAGAATAAAAAAATTGAAATGCATTTTTAACGCTGTTATACCAAACACTACCAAGAACACCAAACACCAAACACCGAGCCTTACCATGTACCCAAGCTGCTATAAAAGGAGTCCTCTCTTACAAGTTAATGATATCCATCTCCGAAAAGTCGGGAGGATTCTTGCCATACACCACCCGCGATTTACTGTCCAACGCTGTCCCCTCGTTACTGATCCAGATATGCTTGCTAAACGAATGCGTTCGCCGAATCTCATCGTCGCTGATCCCGAGATCATCTCGCGGAATCCACACCGTCGGCCGCCGGACACGTAGCGCGCTATGCAAAAACGCATGCTGGGTTAGGGCGTCTCGCTCGTCGGGAGTCAGGTCCTCGATTTCGTCGTGCATTCCGCCGTACAGAGCTGCTCCTATAGCCTGTTGAGATTCGAGGTCCTTTTCGCGTTGTTTTCGACGGTACTGCGCGGCGCGGGAACCGTCGTTGAGGTGGCGGAGTTTGCGTATCTGGTTTCCTCCACCCTTGGCCCATGAGCCGACTTGCTTGCCTCCGGATTTGGCCCAGTTGCCGACCTGTTTCACGGGATTTCTGTGCTGGGTTGTTCCGTCGACACGATCAGGAATAGAGCCGTCTTGTAGGTTTCGCAGCTCGATATCGCCGTCGTCCTGCAACAGGTGCGATGGTTTCTCGTCGCCGTGTCTGATGGTGCTTTCGGGTTCCTCTTCTTGGATGAGTCCGAAACGGATGTCTTGCGCGCGCTGGAATGCCTCGTCCCGGAGCACGGCTTCATCCTCGAAGGTGATGGGCAGATAGCGAAAGAGAGGCGAGAATGACTTGTTGAGCATAACTTGGTATCCGATCGTGAGGATGCACGTAACGAGCATGATGATGCCATGCGTGAAGCAGGAGGAATGATTTTCCTCGTCAACGACAATGAAGAAGAGCCCCGCCAGGCAGAGTTCCATGAAGTAAAGCCCGGTAAACGTTTGGTTGATGGCCCGGGGATACAGCACTCCGCCTGTGTCATGTTCGAATCGATTTACGTAGAGCATCGCATACCTTTGCGCGAGCCACAGCAAGCTGAAAGTGATGACCGCAAAAATGGAAATCAGGGGCGCAACAATACAGTAGATAATGCCGATACAGGCAAAGTTGGTGTACACGGGAAACATGGAACCCCAGTTGACTTGATTCAACGACATGTTGCGTGTCCATTTGTCCCTGGCCGTGGTGTCGAATATAGACCCGAGAATGAACCACGAAAACAAGGTGCCGACCTGTAGCAAAGTACCGGAGCTGGTAGTGAGGGCTTGTAGGATCATGTATGAGAAGAAGTAAATGGCAGCCGAAGGTAAGTTGCGCGCCAGCAGGTCGAGAACGTAGCTAACATTAGACAACTTGCCCACATCGTTAATGAACTGGTCAAGCGATTTGAAGACAAAAGATGCAATGGAAACAACCAAGAACACCTGCATAAACAAGAAGGTAAAGTAGTACTTCTGCACAAACTCCGTCTTCTCCGTGCCGGTCTTGGAGCCTTTAAATCCAGCTAAGACGCCAAAGATGACCGGCACGAGGAAAAGCAGTAGCGCCAAAAGAGCTGCTGGGAGGACACCGGATATGGCCTTGACAATAGTTCCCAAAGTCTTGTCGTCTGCGACACCGCTCAACACGTTGTTATTCCTGAGGAGGGAGTCTGCTTGTCCTATCGCAGCCGTCCAACCAACGGGGATACCCCACAAGATGATCATGGCCAAGACAATTGTAACCACAATGGAGGTGCGAAGAAGTTGCTGCCACCAATTGACTGCCATATTTCCCCATTCGACATCGCGCGGCGAAATCTCAATCAATCGTGGCGCCATTTGCTTGGGTAAATGGTGCACAACACTTTGGCATGCCATATGTGCAGCAACCTGGTGGTTGAACTGGATGAAGGCTGAACTCATCAACGGAAACCTTGCCGGGTGTTTCTGATCTTCCTCAATCTCCATATTCAAACGCGCGAGTTCTTGTCGACACCAGTAAATGGTATCTACCTTTTTGGTAACAAAAGGCAACCCAAACAGCCAGGTGACGCCGAAAAGAGGAAGATGGTGCGTCGGCCGGTCCTTTTTCTTGAGATACTTTGCCCATCCCGCCTCCGTGTCCATGTCCATATTGTATTCTGTGTCGTATGCATCGTCATATTTGACCGCTTCCTTTTTGGGCCCCAGGAATGGAATTAGCTGTTTCCATGAATACCAGGTAGACTTCTCGTCAGATCCATCAGATTGCTTAGAACCTTGGGGAACGGGAGAAGCGTAGGCACCGGGAGGCGGTTTCCAGAATTGCCAAAACTTCGGCTTTTCATTGACAAACATGTCGTCGATATTGTCCAGTTTCCGGACCGTGTTCTCAGCAGGTCGTACTTCCTTCTTTTCCTTGCTTAGAATCTTTGTCGAACTACACGTGAGCATGGAACCTTCAGGAGATATGGTACGTGCCACGTCTAACGGATCTCCTGGCTGAGGGGGCGAAGAATCCCGATCGGCAGGCGCCGAAGTCATTGGCATAAAGCCGTGGCTCGTGCCAATCACATTCTCGACACCGCGACCGGCCTTGCCAGCGACGCCAGCAACACTTTTCAATCCGACTTCAACTTGGTGAAGCGGGTTAAAACGATCCCCAGTCATCTTGGTGTGATCTTGCGATGGATCGCGCCTATGAGCTTGACCTCGGTCATCGTGCTGTGACTCGCGTACAGCGGCATCGACCGTATGAGGAACATCTTGTTCTTGTCCGGCGTCTGTCCCTTCGTCGACGCGAGCCAAGCGGTTAGCTTCGGCATCTTGTTCGGCGTTGCGGGCAGCCACCTCCTCCTTGGTCAACGCCTGGAGGTTGAGCTTCCTGCGACTCTTTTTCTCCTCGGCATAGCGTTTCTTCAACTGAGCTTTCTTGGCCGCTCTAATGAGGTCTGTCTCGGCCGATTCCAGTTGCTTATGCACGTTGTCTCGGAGAGATATTTTGTCCAGCAGGTTTGTAAGATCTCTATTCAACCATATATTTCTGACACCACCAGGAAAAACGTCGAAGAGCCCCATAAGTGCTTCCTCTGTGAGCCACTTCTTGGGGATCGAATTGACCAAAACGGTGGTTGCTGAAGCGCGGAGGCGGTGCTCAGCGCTCGTGAGGTAATCTTGCCGAATTTTGATGTAAACACGGAGCTCCAAGAAAAACACGGTGCAGACCCAGATAATGACCAATATTGCCATGACCAGATGAGCGGTATAACGACTGGTGTTGAACGGGGTGACATTGCCCCATGCTAAGGTGTCAAGGCCTGTCGGATTCTGTTGAGCCCTGTCTTCGGACATGTCGCCATCAATTCTCTTTCCCTTTCCTCCCACATAGTTGATGGGGACCAAGATGGGCAAAACGATTAAGCAGATGGGAATAAATATGACAAGTAGAGTTCTGAGATATCGGAGGAAAAAATAGGCATCTAAACCACATTTGTTGATCACGTCACGGTCGTGGTACTCAATCAAGGTTCGAATCATGCCGATGAGACTTCTCGGTGGTGGATCCGTCCGTTCGCGCTCGGGGACGAGGTAGGTTCTAGGTTTGCTAAAAGGTCAAGCTCAATTAGAATAGGACTTGGTCACATATTGAGGGCTCCGAGAGTATGGTAGCGGCAGAGTATAGTGAGCCGTGGCTAGTTTTGAGCAGGCACGTACAAAATTCTGGCCAACTTATTTCGTAAAAGAGTGAACAGCGTCACCTGTGCCGCAAATATTGCGATAGAGACGCCGATAGCTGTAATGAAACCGACGATACCAATGCCGACTTTTGCTGATGCATCTTGGTTTGGACCTTCAGCTCGGGCAGCTAACGATGCATGCCAGGCCCCGGAGCCGACACTCTCGGACAGCGACGCCATATTCAATATGCGTGCCGACCCGTGAGTAGCCGTACAGAAGGCCAATTCTTCGTCTAGATGAGTGATGCTAGCCCGTATGGCCTAGGAGTCGAGCCCACTCAGGGTTGCTGCGATTCGGAGGATAACGATGACATAGGGGAAAGCGGCAGTCTGTAGGAATGAAGACAACAGGATTCAAGGCAGAAATTGCAGTCAAGATTCGAAGCAAAAGAGGTAGCAGAAACAGTCAGCGTCCCTGCGCTGATGAATAAAAGAAGAGAAACATCGATTTGCCGTGCAAGGAAGGGAAGGCCTCACCAACCTGATTCCGACTAGGGAAGGGAGACCATTGTTTGGGTCCCGTCCGGCGCAAACCATGTTCACACTGCCGCCACGCCAAGCCCCGTCGATGGCCCCATTAGATGACGGGGCCCCATGATCCGTGCCTTGGCATCACTACAATATGTACTCACTGCTCAGTACAAGGCGGGTACATACGGAGTACATATGTGTGTAGGAGGCGCATCGTGAACAAGCACGATCTGTGACATCAGAGGCTGCGTTGCGACTTGCGAGTGGCTGTCTCGCGGCTGTATCGCGGGCACGGGTTAGTGATATCCGCGAATGAGAGAGCAGACATCTGAATTATGTACAGATGTACCTAGGTACATACTGTATCCGTGATTCCGTAGTCTGTACGGAGTAGGTACGCAGTCATTGGCAATTGTGACGCAGGCTGCAGCCGACAAGGGGCTAGCCGCCGACGGTAGACCAGGGGCATCCGTGAACAAGGGGGGCCAGGGCAACAAACCGGGATGACTGGCTGCCTCTCGCTTCACACCGCAGCTACGAAAGCAAAACGTTGGGCTTTTGTTTGATTTGGTGTTCTTTTAACCTCATCATATCACTACTATTCCATGCATAGCTGCACATAGGTGGGAATAGGTGACGGTGCGGCCATAAACGCCATGCGAAGCCTTTCGAAACAAGGGATCCGAGTCCCGACCAGTCATCATGCCTTTGTCCCACGTCCACGTGGGCTGTTTGCGAACTACAGACGACCGTTGTACTTCCTTTGTAAGACACCCTAATAAACGAGGATTTCTACCGCAAAACAGACCTTCGATTGTCACATTGCAGCAACCCAAAGAGATCCTTGCATCAAATCTAAATTCCAATGAAGCAGCACGCTCCGTCTAATTATTTTGCTCTTATCGGAGCTTGTTCACCCTACAGGAACTCGGCAAGCATCACTCGAACGGCTTGGCTCCATACCGAACTGAGTTCCGCGCGCCGTGTCACCGTGACCGCAGTGACCGCAGTGACCGCACTCGTCAAGCATCAATCCGCAGAATGGTCGCGTGAAATAATTAAGTAGTCATAGAAGCGGATGATCAAAGCTGAAAATAATGACAAGAAGCTTCCATTGACAAAATAACACACAAGCATAACCCATTTGTTTCACTCCAACGCCAAGACAAAGCAATGTGAACCCCTTGGTGGGAACTTGGCACTTGACATCCTCGAGAGTTCCAGGTATACGACTGCATACAATATTCTCGACTGCTGTGATAAAAATAACCGTGACTATTGGTACAAAGAAAAAATGATTCATTCGATTATTCGTGTAGAAGTAGGAGGCAGTCGACATAATGAAGGTGATAGTCCCGTGCGGCGTATGTAGCGAGCAGTCTCTTTCTCTTGGTTGAAAAAGACGGTAAATGCGAAGCTTTGCTGCTCAGGATCCGCCAAGAGGTAAGATGAATTCGCACTCAAAAAAGACAGTCTAAGCAGCAGCAGCATGCCAATCCAGCCATCAACCCAGTCATGATACCCCCCGTGTTGTTACGCCGCTCTTCGGGAACGTATCCTGGGCCGAATTGTCCCGGTGGAGGTCCATACTGTCCTGGCGGAGGTCCATACTGCCCTTGCGGAAGACCGTAATGCCCTTGTGGAGGTCCATAGTGTCCTTGCGGAGGTCCGTAATGACCTTGAGGGGGACCATAATGCCCTTGAGGAGGATAAGGTCCCTGACCAGCAGGAAAGGGGCCTTGTTGCTGATTGTATCCCATTTGCGGTCCTGGCTGGTAGTAGTTTTGTTGCTGCTGTGGCTGGTGATAGGAATGTTGCTCGCCGGGATGTTGAAACCGTTGTTGTTCGCCATCGCCAGGAAAGGGCGATGGTGAGCCTCCGTATGCTGGCTTGGGCGCCAGAGGTGGCGGAGAGCCAGCGCCACCATATGGAGGAGGCTCCTCGCCCTTATTATTCATTGTGAAAGGCGGCGGGTTTATCGAGGTCGCAAGGGGATCTTTTGTTCGGTGGGATACGGCTCGGAAAGCTATGCGGTTGGCGATGATCGTCGAGATATATCGCAAGGACTCTAAAGGAGGGAGGGAGAAAGAAATGACGAGCGAGAGCAGGTCAGGTGTCGGCAAGACGTTAGACGTCGACAAGTGTTTCTCGGCGTTTGTCGTGGCCAGCGCCACTCGGCGTTCTCGGCAGTCTCTCTGTGTCAGTCTGCACGGGGTCTGCTGCGCCACTTTTGGCCCTCTTTGGCGACGGTCGCTGATACCTCTCCATGTAGGTGGCAATAACTTAGGCCCTGCGACTCACCTGAACTCGTGATTTGTCAAAGCTTTGATGCTCTGAAGTAGTAACAGATGCGCAAACTTCATGGTGGTCATGGAATGGCTCGGCAGGATGCGTGTGAGAGGCGGCTTGATGACATGCGACAGGTTGATGATGGTGCATCTGTTCTAACTTCTGGACTTGCTGCTGCATAGCCACGTGACTATTGCGAAAGCAACTCAATTCGAGCTCTATCGGATACAAGCCCAAAGATGCAAAAGGATTGCACAAGGGGCAACGCTATTATAATCAATGAGCTTCGAGTAGAGTATGGATCTGTTGGGTCATCACAAAGACAAGACCTCGTACTCAAGATGGACGACCGCCACGCTGGCAAGTTCAAGCTTTCGTGCCGTCTCCCACGGGAAAGCACATCTTCCGCGCATCTTTCTCATCGTTCCTTTACAACGCAAGTGGAATAATGAGTCAGACCTTTGGTCATCTTTGGAGAAAGATACACTAAATTTTCAAGATCGTTCTTCACGATTCTTCGCTTCCATAGAGAGGTGAACACGGCACTATGTTATACGATGCCATGCCATGCACCGCCGATCGCGATATCGTCAATCAGCTTTGTCAACCACTCAGCCGCCGCTTGAGAGCAAGACGAGACCTTGGAGCGCGAGCTCTTGACCGCGCCGGTGCGCTGCTCGGGATTTATTTTCTTCCTGCGACTGTTGTTCCTTTATGCGGCCGACTAATCACGCTTGTTGACTGCTGAGATCTCGTGATGCATATCGGGCTGTTCTCGGACGAGTTCAGGAGATGCATCACGATTTTGCCAGGGCTCCACTGTAAAACATGTACGCCCGCTTTCGCTTAGGTTTAACAGCTCCGTTCGGGGAGAACTGGAAAAACACGTGACCCACAACGGGGCGCACATCTTGCTGATTCTTACTCCAAGCTACCATCGACGGAATCATCCCCCGCTGCGTCTTGTTTAACCCCTCTGACGTACCAACGCGCATCAGGAAAAGAGAATTTCACTCGAGGGCGAGGTTTCGTACGATCGCAACGACAGAATTTGTGGCCAGTAACGCCCGCGCAAAACTGACCAAATCGGCAGCCCAAAGATCATCGAAACACTCAACAAGGGTCCAATAAAAAACCGCAATCATGGCCACCACGGCACCGCCCAAGCCCAAGTGAGTGACCAAAAAATGCCTGCTTCTTTTCTTAAGAGGAAACCTGTTTCCTCACGCGATGTTATTGACACCGCCACCAAAACAGGCACGATTGGGCCGACGACGATGAGAATGAAGAGCAATCCACCGACTTGCCCCCCCCTCAAACGATCTCCAACAAGGACGGAACCAAAACTATCATCTCCTTCCGATACAACGACCAGAATCAGAAGGTGAAGACGACTCGACGGGTTCGATACGTCACCCATAAAGAGACAGTCAACCCCCGAGTCGCTGACCGAAAAACATGGGCCAAGTTTGGCTTAAGCGTCAAGGACGGCCCTGGCCCTGCTCCCGATACCACCTCAGTCGGCGAGAACATCATCTTCCGACCCAGCGTTAACTGGCGCAAGGATGCCAAGGACGAGAGCCAGGACCCGAACGCCCAGTCCATGAAGGACAAGTTGAAGGACAAGAAGGTGAAGTGTCGTATTTGCAATGGCGAACATTTCACCGCCAGATGCCCGTACAAGGACACCATGGCCCCCATCGGCGAGACTGCCAACTCGGATGCTGGCGGTGCGTCTGGCGCACTGGACGATGCTGGCGCCGCTGGTGGCGTTGGTGCCAAGAAGGGCTCTTACGTGCCTCCCGCTTTGCGTGCTGGTGCCGGTGGAGCTGCTGGAGAGAGAATGGGAGGATCCAAGTATGGCGAGAGGGACGACCTTGCCACTCTGCGTGTCACCAACGTACGTTTTTCAAAGTTATTTACTTCGTTGTTGCTGCTGCTGCTGCTGCTGCGGGTCTTTGGTTAATTTCGCTAACTTATGATGAACAGGTGTCAGAAATGGCCGAGGAGGGAGAGCTGCGAGATATGTTTGAGCGCTTCGGGCGCGTCACCAGAGTGTTCCTGGCTAAGGACAGGGAAACGGGTATGGCCAAGGGCTTCGCTTTCATCAGTTTCGCAGATCGTACCGATGCTGTTAAAGCCTGCAACAAAATGGATGGTTACGGCTTCAAGCATCTCATTCTTCGGGTCGAGTTTGCCAAGAAGGCTCAATAGAAAGCTTTTGGTAATTATTCATAGGGTGTCAGGAGTCTGGTGTTGATACATTTCCCTGTTCATTGTCGATATTTCGTTTTCAATCTTCAATTTGCACGACGCCCCTTTATAGGAGAAGTCGTCTTGATGAAGCCGATTCAAATCGCACGCTTGGTTTGCAAAGGTTGAGATCAAATCATGGTGCAAATTAAGTGCCACTGTGTTTGTACATGGCCCCTTGACTTGCGAGAGGGTTACTCACCGTCGGGGTGGCTATCTATTCCGCCTGGCTCTATGGCTGTAACTTCGCGTGCAAGCCGCGTCAACAGTTGTGCCTGTGGTGATGATCGTCGAGATATGATAGAAGAACGGCTGTGAAGGAGGTGGGAAGAAGGGGGAAAATGACTTCCAAACACATGTCGACCCGAACACCAAATCGCCTCACAGAACTTGAGCACAGCCACTTCGCTCATAGAAAGGACGGTAGATGAAGCGATAGACAATCAAAGCTTTTCTTTTGGTTCTTACATTGAGGGTCGTGGTATTCTATTAGTATTTAACAACTGGTGTCACCATCACGCACATGGGTGTAGACGTCAAGACTTATTAGGGGTAAAGACTCAAGAGTCGATATCAGTCTGTTGGTCTGATCAGTTGTCATTGCCACCCAAGGCAACCTGATGCATGTGACGACTCTTGCCCGTCGGCCGCATTATCCTTAAGCATTTTCAAAGGGGTATTTACCGCACATCAGAGTGACAAGACGGCTGCACCCATTCTTTTGTGCGATATTTAGCTACTCGGTTGCGATTAAGGTCAGAGTTCAAAGTAGAATGTCCGAAGATATCATGAGTGAGAGGAATTTGCGTCTCCTGTCTACAAAATATCACGCCTTCACCCGTCACCAGAACTTAGAAGGTTCCTCGTGACTGAGGAACAGAGTGACGGGCGTGGCCGAGGGCTTTGCCTTTACTAGTTTTGCTGATCGAAGCGACGCGTTGAAGGCTTGCAATAAGCTGGACGGCTACGGTTCAAATCATTAAATCCCGCGGGTCGGGCTTGGCAAGAAGCCTCATCAATAGGACGCCTTTGATGCTGTTCACAGCCTGCAGGGTGAGATTGACGTTGGTATGTTTTCATGTGCATTCACGTTATAGATCGTCTGTTTCGGACTCGCAGAACACGTCTAGCTTGTTGGCCGTAAGTTTTTAGTAAAACAAGCCGCGAAATGGAGTCGCTCGCGGCCAAAGTCTGAACAGAGGAGCCAGCCATGAAGCGAGTGGAAATTGCAGAGACACAACAACGATGTGCGGGGTAGGTACTGTGCGGGCAGGTTCACGATCGTATGAGGAATGCATTTGTGTGTTCTTTGCCTTGCACATAAAAAGTTTTGCACAGTAGATCTGGATCACCTGGTCGCCCCGATGCGTGAACTCGATCGTATAGGAGGTAGGTCTTCGTATGCATCGACCATCTGAAGCTCCAAGGAGACCTGGGCACTGGATCTTCTTTGACAAACACTTCTTTGGCCACTTGTCCTCTAATTGTTGGTGTGTCTTGCATTGTAGCCACGATTCCGAGAGTCTAGGAACCAGTGAGCATGGCGCCTGATGATCGCCTGTGCATCATGTGCCTTAGTTTTAGAGCTGCATGCCGGTATTCAACAAGACAACGGCATAGCATTGGCTACAGCCTATGACTCCCATGCGACTTCACAACTACTCCGTATGTACCTACAGAATATTGGAAGTTGAAATTGACGAGTTCAACGTTTACAGAACAGACAAGGGCTGGACCTCGAGGGAATAAAATAGTACGGAGTATGTTCCTACAAAAGCAATGTTCCTACAAGAGTCCACACATCAAGCAGGGCTGTTTTTTGTTGGGAAAATGATGCTGGTTGTCGCGTTGGCCTTTTGGCTTGTGATTGTGGATTTGCAACTCAGCAGTGAGCACTGAGCAGGGATGTGTGGAGCCCCATGACGATGTTGCTAGGTATTGCACACGCAGGAATGGAGGAAAGCCTCGGTCCAGAGTTTCAGTACAAACAATCTTTCATGTATGAGGTAGGTATGTACTCTGTTGTATGTACGGAGTACATTCGATTGTTTCCTTGGACATGTCCTCTGTAGTCAGTCACTGACTGCTCTCCATGTTCAAAATTTTGACATGCAACAATTATCAAGGAGTTTACTTCACCCTTGAGCCTTTTCATGCTCATGTCCACCTCGATAAATTCCGTTTTCTGGAACAGTTCCGAAAAAGCACAATGGTGAAGTAAACAAGGAGATAATTGTTGCATGTCAAAATTTCGAACATGGAAAAAGTAAGCCTTTGTATCTCAACTGTCTTAGGTCACTAGAAAGCGTTCGTCTTCCTCGCCATACGTAAATATGTCCTGAATGTAGCACTATTATTGTTAGCTCAGATCTATCAGCATTTTGATCAACTCACATCGTTTGAGTTTCGCCGACGTTCTGTTCATGCTGGCAACTGGAGTGGAGGTTCAGCTTCGCCTCACGAATGGATTATGGAGCCTTGCGAGACACGCGACCAGCTTCCCCAGTTCACTCTCCGGACCGTTTCGCGCTAACACCCAAAAAGGAAATGGCAACATCAACCCCTGTTATGGAAAGCTGGCGCAATGGAAAGCCCACAACTTGATCAAATCCACTCCTCCCGCCCTGCTCCCTGAGTCCCTCCTCGCTGGGGCTCTCGTGTTGCTTGCTCGCAGCTTCACGTTTCCTCTTTTGCTTCTGGTCATTCTCTGTGTTTCATACTTGATGATACCCTCGTGTTCCAGTTCCCATAGCGCACCATGGGGGAAAGAAGCGGCCTCGACGAGGCGAAGACCTCAGAGCTTCGCCAAAGGCAGTGCAAAGCTTCGTCAATAACTGACAAGCAGCATACTGATTCGGGGGAAGGTCTGAACTCCGGAAACGACTCTGATGAACTCGCGACCAAGGCTCCAGCTAAGACGTATGGGCGCACTCCCGATGGCACAGGTAAGAGAACAAGCAAGACGTGAAGAAATACAAAGAATGAAGCGATTTTCGGACATACACAGCTGCCAATCGGACTAACAGCAGATGTTCTCAATAGTCTTTGTTGTGCCCACTACCCACGACATGGTCTCTCAACTACTGGATCCTCGACAGCCCAAGAACCTATCTGATGCCGTTGTGCTTGCTATACTGGCTTGTATGATTGTCGCTGCTTACACGTTACCATCTGGATGGAAGCGCCCGATTTTCGCGCTTACTTTTCTGTTTTGGAGAGGCTGCTACAACATTGGCATTGGAGTACTGCTTCATGTCCAATCCCACCACAGACGCCTCATTACCTGGGCTAAGCGATCGAAGTTGTTCGAGGACCCAAAAAAGGGACACAACCCTCGACCTTGGCTTTATAACCTCCTGAAACGAGAACTCGAAGCCAAAATACCAGAGGATTACGAGTTTGAAAAAGCACCCCTCGAATACAACACGTGGCTGGTGTTTCGACGGGTCGTAGACCTAACATTGATGTGTGATTTCGTGTCGTATTGTCTCTTTGCCGTGGTGTGTGCTCACACTCCGCAAGGAGAGAACATTTTTGCTGGTGTATCTCGCTGGGCAGTGGGATTGGCGCTCGTCGGATTCAACCTGTGGGTTAAGCTGGACGCTCACAGAGTCGTCAAGGACTTTGCGTGGTACTGGGGTGACTTTTTCTATCTCATCGATCAAGACTTGACTTTTGATGGCGTGTTTGAGATGGCGCCCCATCCGATGTACTCGATCGGCTATGCCGGTTACTACGGCATCTCCATGATGGCCGCCAGCTACGAGGTTCTCTTCATCTCCATAGTCGCTCATGCCGCTCAATTCGTCTTTCTCGTGACTGTGGAGAATCCTCACATCGAAAAGACTTACAACCCTCCTCCGCCACGGAAGAGGGAGCCGTCATCCCGGACCCAATTTGATTCTGCCTTGAGCACCGTTGTGTCCTTCGAACATGGCTCCATCGACCGCCCGGCTACTATTTCGCCCAAAGCTCCGCAAGAAGCACCGGTACCCGTGCACAACATGGTTGGCTTCAGTAACATGGACCTTTTCCGAGTACCAGACTCCATGGCTGTGCTTTTGCCGTTGTACGTAGCCATTCTTACTCTGGCGACGCCAACAACGCCTACTTGGCAAGCCTTCTTCGTAGCCCATGCGCTGCTTTGGTGTGTCTGGTACCATCTCGGGCTCGGCATCATTCTTGACCAACAGTCCAAGACCAAGATGTGGACTCGGCACTTTCTCAAATACGGCGAGAGCGTCGGAGAAGCTTGGCGACAGTGGAAGGGCATGCAACATATCAGTATGATCATGTGCAACGCCTCCTTAGTCGCAGCATGCTACAAGATGTATTCCCTCCCCGCAGACTGGGGATACGGCTTGGTGCTATTAAAGCATGTTCTTGGCGCCGGCCTGATTGCCTTACAAATCTGGACTGCCGTGAGCGTGTATGATTCCCTCGGTGAATTCGGCTGGTTCTGCGGCGACTTCTTCTTGGATCAAGAGGCCAAGCTCACGTACACGTCCATCTATCGATTCCTCAACAACCCAGACCGAATGTTTGGAATAGCCGGCGTCTGGGGGGCTGCTCTCATCACTTGGAGCAGAGCCATCTTCATCATGGCCATCGTGTCGCAGCTTCTCACCCTAGTCTACATTTCGTACATCGAAACACCTCACATGCAGAAGATCTACGGCAGAAGCATGCGTCGTGAGGCCGGTCTCACAAAGTTCATCAAGCGATCGCTGCCGCCTCCCATCAGGAACTGGCAAGAGAGCGTAGACAAGGTCATGGACGACACGAGTCAGCTCGTGGGAGACTTTATCGACACGGCGCGTCCAAAGCTAGCTTCTGGTGTCAAGACCATGGTGCGCGACACGTCTGCGCTTTTCAACATCGCACCAGCCCGCCGTGCTTTGTCCAAAACCTCTGCTGATATTGCTGGCCTGTACCCGACACAGTACTCGCTCTCCGTCGAAGGAACTCAGTCTCAACAATCATCAGCCCATGATCATGCTACGGGCAAGGAAGGCTTCATCGGGCGCTTCCCGAAGCCGGTGAAGACAATGGCTTACGAATATGGGGCCCCTCTCCGAGTCCGATGGAGAGCACCTGTGAACCACAGCAAACAGGATTGGATTGGTCTGTATATGGTAACAGATAATCGCTCCCGTGAAAATACCGAGGTGCCCTCCCTCGGACGCTGGGCTCCCACCAACGAGGGCAGCTACGACGCCATGACAGCAGACAGCAGCATCATTGTCTCGGAACATGCTTGCCCCAAAAGCGATGCATCTGAGCCCGACATGGTTGAGGGCGAGGTGTTGTTCGAGGGCGACAAACTATGGTGGACACAGGGCGTATTCGAATTCCGCTACCACCACAACGGCAAGTACAATACCATGGCCATCTCGGAGCCCTTTGAGATTCGAATCGCACAGTTCGCCGAAGAGGACGTCACCCTTGACGCCAAAGGCATGTACGCCCAGGCTGTCGAATCGGCCGTCTTGCCCGTGGTACAAAATTGTCTCGACAGAGACCCCGACATTGCTCCAAGCCATGTGGAAGAACCATTCGGCAGCCACGTGGAGCGTGACGGAAAGTACGCCAAGCGGATCGTATATGCTATTCGCGAAATGTTTGGCATTGAGTTTGCGCCTGCGGTTGTGCTCGCCGACGGGAATGTGCGGAAGCTGACTTGGAGAATCTGTAACGCAAAGGAGGTTCTGGTACGTTTTTTCTTTTTCTTTTTCTGAAGCATGTCTTAACCTGTTCTTTATTTATTCAATTATGAAGACAAGCAAGACGCTGACAACAAGATGCGTCAATACAGGCCCCGTATAGTATGTCACAGTCTAGGGGGACTACAACGCCCGCGAATCGCGAATATGTGGACAGCAAGGATGGATCGCAAGTGCAATCGGAGGGAGAAATGGAAAATGGAAAGGAGTTGTGAGAATCATTGATGAGGGACGACGCAAGTCGGTGTCTGCGAGTACAATGAGATATGTATATACGCAAAATTTGGCGAAAAGAGGCGGGTCAGTTCGGGAGCAGCAGCGTTGGCGAGGACTTTATTCACGTGAGAACCCTGATTGCCGTAGGGAATTTCGCTCCGAAATGCGCGAGTATGACGGTCGCATTTTAATTTTTTGCTTCTCTTGTACACAGTTGACACCGATTGCCTTGGACCCGAGAGTGAGAAAATTCCATTGGTTGGATAGGAAGTGAATCAAGTGATTGTATGTAGTTACAAGTCAAGTGCGCGACCTCAACCTACCGGACGCCAAGTGTCACACCGTACACGTATACATGTAGCATAGGCGTACCGGCCCTCCCCGTGAGACATTCCAGCCGGCACGTTCGGGAAATATTTCAGGGCCGGGGCCCGCAACAGGGACAGGGCTGAGCGAGGAGGACACTTGAGGTTCATGTGCCTACTCCGTATAAATCTCATCGCAGCACCCCCAAAGGACTCAGAGGGAGAACATCCGCCCCTTAAGATTCTTGTAGAGCCACAGTCGATTATCCCGAGCAGATAGCGACCTGGCATGAGGACTTGGCGGCTTCCCATCGGGACATGGCGCTGGTGACGGCGTCCCTCCGAGAGGACGTGACGAGTCTCACGACCAAGCTGGACGTCTTGACAGAAGTCGTCCAGTCCAGCAAGGGTTCGCCGAGATGGGCGCCATATTTCGGGTCTCGCGTTTCTTGTGACCGGTGGCGAGAGCTAATCGTTCCCGCAGGAATCTAAACTTAAGTAGACGTATGCAAAACGGCAAAGTTTTGCACGAGGGTGAGCCGTTGGGACCTCTCTACAGTTTGCGCACGGGTCGATTAATACCCGACTTCCCCGAGGATGTGCAAGCTCTCGATACATTGAACATTGTCTGGTAAGTGAGAACTCGGTTGTAGATGGATGACTGACCGTCACTTCTTTGGCAGGATAATGTGTGGGTTTCATTTTGATCGAGCTCGAAGAGGAGGTCGGCGGTCGACTGCAAGTCAGAAGGAGGCGGCTTGTACAATACAATGGGAAGAATCCTGATGAATTTGAAGCAGAGGAAATCGCGTTATTGGATTTGAACGACGATAAGTGTGAAGCTCTTGACTTAGCTGCGAGTCGTGCTTCGGGAGTGCTTTATCGCCTTTCCGCGTCAAAGGTGCGTAATGAAGATGCAGCGTGGCTTTGGGAGCCTGGAGGTATGTATATCAATAGGGAAGGAATGATGAATTTGATAGATTTTTAACCTTGTAAATGCATTTTTAAAGTTGTAAAAAGAGCTGCTAGAGAGGGTGTGTAAAGGATGAAGAAATGTGAAGCTGTGCACGACTGCACGTGCCCACCGAATTCCCTGATAGCCTTGAATCTAACGAGAGAGCTCAACGCCGAGAATAGTCTCAATCAGCACCATCTTGGCCTCTTTTGAAGACAAAGAGTTCCAAATTGGAGGATTCATTGCATGCTCCGTTAACCACATGATTACCTTCATCATATTATGTATTCCAACCTCTTCAAAAAGCAACTGACAGTCCTTGCATGCCTTCTCCATGTCATCCGCACCTGGTGCCCTTGTGTTAATTATATGCTTCGTTGGACCTGGCTCCAAGACGTTAGATATGATCTGTGATAGCTCAGATGACTGTGCCATGATTCGCTCTTGTTGTAAACTTCTTGACCAGCGGTTTGGCGGTCCATTTGACGATGTGGGCGTGACAGGTGTATTTCGTGAGCTGCTGGCCACTGATCTCGCGATACTAGAAGGCGTATTTCGTGAGCTGCTAACCGCTGGTCCCGCGACACTCGGAGGCGTTGAAAATATCTCCTCCCATTCAGAGCGCGAGATATTATCGTTTGTGTGTAGACGCTTTGTCATCACATATCTTCCATAACGTTTATGTACAGATTCAATAACCGCAGCGCTTTCCTTGCTCATCTGAAGCATTCCGGTACAATCGTTATATGTAGTGCCGGGTGTAGCCTCTGCCGCGCGGAAAGCTTGCCAAATGCCCTTAAGCCATAACCATCGGTTCTCGATTGCCATCAATCTCCATTGGCGATGAGGAAATTCGGAAGAGAGGGTTGGAATGAAGCCTTTCAAGACATCTCGTACAGCGCTCATCTTCTCATTGTTCAACTGCTGATCGCGACGAGCTTTAAGCAACAATTCGAGCAATAGGAGCGTTTCTTCGGTAGACCAACGAGACCGGGTAACAATCGGGGATGCCATTGAGTTCGAGGGTGGTGGCATGACACCGAATCTGATGTTCTTAATACGAGAATTACTAGAGGTAGTAGATAATGGCTGTATTATTATATCACATCGGGAAGGAAAATTCAACATTGCGGTCGCGACTCGCCTCGCGAGGGTACCCGGTCACGAAGGCGGTGAACACTGAACGGACGGTACAAAGTGGTCGCCCCACAAGTTACTGTATCCATGACTGCTCGCGAGAAGCCCTTATTGCTCCCCTATGGAGGGCTCTATTCGCTGTCTGAGTTGTAATAACTCTGAACTCTCGGAATCGAAGACTCTGCCTTCTTTCTGGCCGCCCAGCCTCCAGGGCCCTTCTTTCTTCCTAAATACAAAGTTCAATGTGGCCCCAAATCGCCTCCTACCACATCACACGCGTCACTATGGAGGTCAGACGCCTCGGTAGATCTCAGAATAGGTACTGAATTCGCACCATCAACTTCTCGCGGCGGCTCGAAGGTCAACGCCGATGCCAATTCCACTCATGCCTATATTCTGGGTTTGCAGAAGCTGCACTGCCCGCTGCAGAGTGCCAGAGGCATCAATTCCAATGCTCTGACTATTAACTGCTTTTGTGGTGTCATGTCATCCTACGATTATGGTAACGTCTTCGGGAAATGCATTTTTGGCACTGATAGAGTCCATATGATGATGCGGGCACGTTAAATACAATCGGTGGAATCCTTCTGCTTTAGCTTTACTATTCTATAGGCACAAGTTCCCACGACCCGACGCAGGAGTAGCATGGCTACCGATGTCTCATCACCACAATGAACACCCACGGCTCTCTAAAGCGTTTTTCGTCCGACTGTAACTCGCGTCTCTGTGCCCTCTTCTAGCTCTGGCAGATAGCTTGGCCCTCGCCGCCGAACACGTGCGACGATGCAGTAACCTTCCCGCGGTGGACATCGAGCCAGAATAATTTCGAGATTGAGATCAGGAACAGCATTCAAAGGGAGTTCTTCATGAAAGGTCAATACATCGAGAGCAAGCAGAGTCGCGGGGAAGTTAGGGATCAATAGACCCGTTACCAGACTCTATAGCGGTTCTAATGTCTAAGCCTCGCCCAGAACGTTGTAACCTTGTTTTTGTGAGTCAGAGTGACAGCCCGCGTTTCTTAAATTGTTTTGTACGGGGCGAGGAGGAAGCTGAATGTCCCGTAGATACCTCAATGTGACCGCTCGTTAGAGTAACAACGTTCTGGGTGAGGCTCAGCTAATAGAACCGCTGTAAGTCTGGTCACGGTTCAATTGATCCCTAACTTCCCCGAGACTCTGCTTGCTATCGATGTATTGCCTTTTTGGGTTGTATCATCTATCGAACCCAGTATACATCATGGCCAAAGAGACAATCGCGGATGAACTCAACGCAATGAAATGCCCTCCTGAAACACCAGATCCGCTTATGAAGATCGAAGCTGACCGTATCTCTATCCGAAGAATGGTTGCTCACTTGAAAAGAAAATTTGGAACCGACAGCGTAAACCAGAAGGATCAAATCAAGCAAGAGTATTTTGATCTTTTGGAAGAAGCCAAGCGAGGAAATATCAATTTTGACAAATGGATCGCGCGTTGGAGCGTCCATCACCACAAGGCGAAGCGCATAGGCCTCATCGAGGGCCAAGGCATCATGGGTGTCCGCGCGTTCATTGATGCCATTGGCACACGCTTCGACCCAGTCTGGGCATGTGACGCTCTCTCCAGAGTCGACGCCGATACCCTCGACAACTTGTGCGACGATTTTTGTCGTTTCCGCGCCTCCCTCAAGACAACAAACATTCCTTGCGACAAGGGCGTGAACGCAACCCTTGCCACGAGAAGCGACCAGACTTCTCGCAAGTCCAAGGATCACAAATGTCACAGTCCGAATGAGAGACCCCACCATCCTTGGAAGCCGGAGGGCCGCAGGTCTCTATGCCTGGCGGTTACCGGAGACACGAGCAAAGGCAAAATCAGTGATACAAAGGCTAAGCGAATCAGAGATACCTACAATGACGCCAATTTCAACAGCCTTCGATCCAACATCGAAAAGCATGGTTGGAAATTGAGAGAGAGAAAGAGCAAAGAAAGAATATTTCGGAAAACATTTCTACTTACAATAACATTTCTGTGTCCATTATCGACCCAGAAATGTTGAAGTAGTTGGAGGTGCCGAGCGGTGTCTACACGACAATTGACATGAAGCACCCACTGTCGAACTGCACCTTGTACGATAGTTGCGGAGCACTACACGTCGTCAACAACCCCGATCTTCTTGTTCCTGGCAGCTCCAAGCTGTCCGACGCTGGAGATTATCTTGAATCTGGCATATCTTCAATTGCCATTAGCGAACGAGGAACGCGAGTGTTGAAGAAGATTTTTGATGGCAGGAAAGGTCTCCAAGACAATCGATCTTACCCTCAACGACGTGGAAGTTGTGCCCGATTTTCATGTTAACATTATTTCAGACAGTTGTCTTCGCGTGTCTGGCTGTGCGGATCGGACGATACTCTACGATACGGAGCATACGACAAGCCAACCACTCTCGTTAAGTTAGTTAGAGTACACCTCTATACCTGCAGCTCTCATGCTTTTCGATGTTGGATCGAAGGCTGTTGAAATTTCCGTTGAGTTCATCCGTGATTGTATCTTTGGCCAATGATGTGTACTGGGTTCGATGGATGATACAACCCAAGCTCTGACAGCTGACAGCTTGGATTGCCTCACTTGGTTGAAGTTGGACCACCTTACCCCTCTGGTTCCTGACACTAAGCGGCTAAGGTAGTAACTAAGAGTGTCTTTGCTGTTAGGACTTTTGTCGGCCATTGAGACTTCTCGCAAGGAAGCCTCGTAACACTCGACTTCCGTGATGATTGGAGGGCTCAGGAAATAGTCGTTTTCCATCGATGATGCAATGTCTGGGTTGACTTTCTTCCAACATGACTGCCCCTCGCAAACCATCTTCAAAGCGTCGAACCAGGTGTCTCAGTGCATGACGTTGCACAATTTGAAAGGGACCTTCGGAATAAGTTCGCTTTTATCAACCTTTGGGATCTTTGAGATCTCCATCTCGAAAGAGAAGAGAAAAGGAAGACTCTGCTCGTGCCTCAACGCCACGAGCGGTCCCTTCCTTCTTTCCATTGGGCCTTTTAGACGATGCATAAACGAGATGAATACACAACACCACAGCCCAGACCTTTGGTTACGTATTCTTATGCATCAACTCGTACTTTTCCTTTGACTTCTATTTACCGCGGTACCTGATGTTCCCAACAGACTAATACTGATTTTAAATTCAGTAGTCACAAATCACTTTACAGACGGGTAAGAAGAAGTTCAAAGTAGAGCTGTGTTCACTGTTGATGCTTTACGTCCGACGAGTGTCTCGGTAATTGACATGTCCAGTGCCCACAAAATCATTTGCACTGCTGCTGTGCCTGAGACTGGATTCTGGAATGCCGGCCAAGGTATTTGCGAGGCGAACAAAAGCTTCAAAGAGACTGCTGGTGAGCTGACATCGGCGCTGAAGATGGCCCGATAGTGCTGTAGCTGCTTTTCTGCGCGACGGTAGTGTTGACGGCGGTGTCGCGACTCTAGAGTCTATTGTTGCTGGCAAGGATCCCACACAAGCTGCCAGCGCGATGATGTGCGAAAACGTTGCTGTCATGCTAAACCCCGAATTTGATGAAAGGGACGTTTGTAAATAGCTCCAAGAACGAGCTCGTGATTCTGATTGAGAGAAGACAGTACCTGAGTACATACGTACATATCTTATTAGGCCGTAACGGGCCCTGGGTATGTACAGTAACCTATGTATGCATGTACGCGATGAGACTCGGCAGAATCCAGATGCATATGAGGTCACACGAACTACTTTGTATTTATTGAGGGAGGCAGCTTGATGTCAAGGTGATCAAACTTGGACAAAACATCATCGCTTATCAGTAAACATCGGACAATAAGCACCTTTTCATCGTAATTTGACAAGGAAAAATGAAAGACACCTTGCCCCAACCTAATCTTGGCCTTGTGCCCGAGGACCTTACCGTCACCGCCGAACACTTGGACCAATATGATACCTTCCCCGCCGCCAAAGGCAGTGCTAGTCAGTTGCATGGCATGGCCTTATTTAAGGCAAATGCAGCAGCTTATATCGAGAACTCGTTGGCTTTCGAGAAGAGATTCGGGGCCATGCTTCAGAAAGGGGTCAGCGAGATTTGCACCACACTTCCACAACAATGCCGTTTTGCATACGTCTACTGCTGTTCAGGTCTCTACGAGAACGATTAGCTCGGAGGATTCCACTACCGGTCACAAGAGATGTTATGTAGGTGTCAATCTGACTCACGTAACCCGAAACTCTGTGCGCATCTCGGCGAACCCTCCCTGGAGCATGGCCTTGGATATCTTCTCGAAAGTCAACGAGTGCTCGATAAAGGCTGCTGCATTTGCCATAAATAAGGCCATGCCATGCAACTGACTAGCAGTGCCTTTGGCGGCGGGGAAGGTATCACATTGGTGTAAGTGTTTGGCGGTGACGGTGCAATGTGGATGAGAATAAGCCGTTGGAGGGTCTCTACAGCATGCGTACGGGTCAATTGATTCCTGACTTTCCCAAGAATCTGCGAGCTCTCGATGCATTGCCCGGTGAGTGAGGTCTCGGTTGTAGACCTTCTATCACGAATACGGATGACTGACCGTAACTTATCTTTCAGAACAATGCGTAGATGCCATTTTGATCGAGCTCGAACACAGCGTCGAGGGTCGACTGCCAGACAGAAGAAGGCGGCTTGACCATGCTTTGGGTGTGAAGCGGAGGTCGCGTCATCTATCGCGTGCAAATGCATGCAGCGCGAACTACCTATGAATGCGGACCTGACTACTATACTGCCGACATAAAAAGAATAAAAAAACAAACACATGACGATGATGAATACATTCTGACAGGACCTCAATGACAAGATAAACAAGTGCAGACTAGCATTCATGCCAAGAAAATATAAATCCTCGAACTTCCCCGAAAGTCTCTTTAGATAGAAATCAACATCATTGTATACAAGTCGACAAAGCTCTCAGCTAAACCTTTTAAGTTTTGAACCTTGGAGAGAAAGACTTTACACATGACTACCGAATAAGAGCTAGATAGAAGGAGGATAGAGGCGCTTGGTTTTGGACCTGTCAGATTTAAAGTAATGTGGTGATGAGTGTTCAGTTTGTATTGATGTTTTGATCACTGATTTTGTCGGTTTTTTGTTTGAGTCTTGTTGTGCTTATCTATACCTATTTATAGGGTATCCCTGTCGGGCGCCGACGGCATTTATGCCACTCTATATCTATTCGACGGCGAGCTCGAGGAGAGCCGCGGGCTGGTGAAGCTTGGGGTGAGGACGAGGCAAACTCATCTCAAGTCGAGACTCGAGAGTCGAGGCGGTCGCGAGGCGTGCAGAGGCTGCTGTTGAGCAGAAACCTGCGACGAGGATGGCCAGGATGGAGCTTTTTTACAGCCTCGTAACGGCTCCGGGCTGACGATCCAAGTTGCTTGGAACTGAACACAAAATTCTGCGGTGCTGCTGCTGTTGCCATCATCCATGCGCGAGGGCACTGTTGAGAGTCGAGACGGGTGAATAAGCTGCCAGCACAACACGCAAGATGTGATGGAACGGACGTTTGCACATAAAATAGATTGACAATGTTCAAACGAGATCACGATGCTGATTGAGTGAAGATAGTACATAAGTTAATGCCAAGACTGGAGGTACTGTATGTACACATGTACACACTCCATATGATACATGTACATACATGGGTAACCTTCCCCATTCTGCATCTTCACGACTCGTGCAGATGGGGCGCTATGTACTCCGTACATTAACTCCGTAAGCGACCGGGGAACAGCAACTTCGGCCATTTTGCGGGGATTATAGCGGCGCTGATTGCAGTATGTACATAGTGTGGCACTTTGTACTTGAAGGTTACGGCCCAGAAAGAAGAGCAAAGACGCCGAAACATGAGCAAAAGCCACATGAGACTTATCATTCACGATCCACGCGGCTCTTTCCAAGAACATGAAAGACAAAAAAAAAGAACTCTCTACTCAGTGCCAGCACTTTGGAAATTGGGCCCCTTCTACTCCGTATGTACAGAATATGTACAGACTCCAGGGTACACGTACCCTTGCAAATGTTTCCCCGCTCCAAACAAGAATGAATCGCACATGTCCGCGTGGGAACACAAGTCTTGCTGGCTCTCTCCGCCATCGTGCGGGGGAAATGAGGAATCCTTCCCTGCCCCCGGCCTCGTGAGTCGTCCTGCGCCTTTCACTCCAAAGTTCAAACTCCGTGTGCATATGTACATACACTCTCACTCTCACCCTGACAGTTAGGTACATACCTCCTACTGTGGCTCTTTTTGGAAATGAAGACTTATAATTCCTGGTACATACTCTGACTCTCCAATGGCTCATGCGGCAATGATGCCGCGCAAGAAGGGCGCAAGTAAAAGCATGGATCCCCATACGGACCACAAACTTTTATGATGACAACCCCATTTCCTCGGTCTAACCTGCATGAACATAGGTGCAAAGTCCTACGGAGTACATAGTTAGTTTCGAGAAGAGGATGACGACGATACATGGGGACTCGTTCACGCCACGCGAAAAAAAATACCGCAGTAGAATGAATGCTACCTATGTATGTACTCCGTACGTACGGAGACAATGAAGGGCATGATCGGCCGATTGTTGTACTCCGTACGCATGCCTGTAAGCTGCCAGGGGTACGCACGATCTGACCCGGCCGGGGCGGGGATCTTATGGGATCTTGTGATGCCGCCAAGTCAGCACGGGATTACCTATTACATAGCGAAGGAGTCGGATTAATGTGGGTGAGATGAGTATGTGTTGCCGCCGGTCGAGAGAAGGGCAGGCAAGTCCGCATTGTAGGATTTGTTTGTGTTCTGCGTGGCGCAGAAATCTCGCTTGAAGCTGACACTTGAGAACTTCTTTACCGTTTTATCGTTTCATTTTATTTGCTTCAAAGCTCGTGTTGATCTGTCAGCTCCTTGGTTCATAAGTTTGTTGGTTCGCTGGCTCAACGGTTCATTGATTTACTCTATTTCAAGCTTGCGGTCTACCATTCGAAAAACCACGACGGTCTCTTGCCGTACTGTTTCGCGCAGAATACACAATGTTTGCAGGTTTCGCCCTACCGCTCTTCCTTCTTCATGCGACAGCGACTGCCACAGTCGCGACGCAGGCCTCCGGTTTTCTCTATGTTTCTTCGTACAGCGGTAATACGACAACGTTGGATCTGAGCGCGGCTTGCTCGGCAGACGGCTGTGGCGGCGCCATCACTTCGGGAGTGCCATTGTTGAAGACTGTCTCCTCCACGAATGGCTGCGCAGGGAGCCCGTCGTGGCTGACGCTAGATCGGACCAAGCCGGTACTGTTTTGCGTCGACGAGGGCCTCACGACGGCAAAGGGATCGCTTTCGTCGTTTGCGACGTCTGCTCATGGGGATCTGAGGAGACTTGACAAGGTCTCAACACTGGGGGGACCCGTGAGTGGTGTTTTGTACGGCAAGGGGCGGAAGAGAGGCCTTGCTGTTGCTCATTAGTACGTGTTTTCCTTTCTCTTTTGTGGTTGACGCGACTCTTTCATACATCAATTCCATACGTGTCCCGTGCTGTAGACGAGCGTGCCAATGGAGGATTGATCCTTCTCCCGTTTACTACCCCCCCTGGAGAAGAAGGAAGAACACTGCGGCGTGACTGACCACCAACTCATCTGTATGACAGTTCCCCCGGAGCATTGACTACCTGGGACGTTTCTGACCCGTCTCATCTGTCGCTCGTCCAAACCGATCAGTACAAGATCGCACATCCTGGCCCCAACCCGGACAGACAAGGCGCCTCGCACGCGCACGAGGCCTTTCTCGATCCTACCGGTTCTTTCATCCTCGTCCCTGATCTCGGCGCTGACAAGATCCACGTCTATGCCATCCGTAAGCCCACTGATCTTCAGCTCACGGCGCTGCCTCCCATTCGTGTCAAGCCTGGCAGTGGGCCTCGCCACATCACCTTTGCAGTTCGCAATGGCAAGACCTTCATGTACCTGGTGACGGAATTGGCCAACACCATCATCGGCTATCAGGCGACGTACCGCAGAGCATCCGTTCAGTTCAGGGAGCTCTTCACTATCGGGACTCATGGCGCGGGCAACTCTGTTCCCAGTGGAGCCGCGGCTGCTGAAATCGCCGTCTCTGTGAGTCCTATACCATTCTTCTCCCTATTTCTCTTGCTGCAACGAGGCAAATGATACCGTCTCGGATGTAGGCTTGGCTAATAAGCCCACTTTGTCTTTGTGTGTAGCCTGATGCCAAATTTCTCATCGTGTCCTCCCGGAACGAAAACACCTTGAGCATCCCCAACTTTGACCCCAAAAACAGCACCAGAATTGTCTCGGACCCCCTTATCAATTTCTCTATTGACGGCGATACGGGCACACTCACCAAGATCCAGTACGTGCCATGCGGTGGCCGATTCCCTCGTCAGTTCTCCATCAATCGGGCTGGGACCTTGCTTGCCGTGGCGCAACAGAGCGATGGGCGAGTTGTCCTCATTGACAGAGATGTCGAGACTGGCAGACTCGGGAACTTTGCTGCTTATGCGAATATTCCTGGTCAGGTGACGTCGGTGATTTTTGACGAGGACAGCTGAGCACATATGCTGCGTTGATTAAGTGTCCCATAGAAAGACATGGTCCCACGAGATAGCCTCAGATAGGTAGGCAGCAGTTTTATAAATTATAATAGATCAAGTGCAGGAGATGGACGTTCGTCACAACGCCAAGTTGAGTCCCTTGTTTCGGACTCTTTTATTCCGTCCATACAAGCGGCAACGGGACCGGCAATAACCTGGCGTTGCTGTCCACAGTTTCCCGCTTTTGCTGGTCCTGCGTTGGCTGGACATGAGCGGCAGCAACTTACTCAATGCATGCAAACGTTGAAACCGCATCAGCATGGGTCATGGTCCAGGGAGGTTGTATACCCTGGCTTCTTCTGTCTCTACCCAACCGGCCGACGGCGAAACACCTACGTATGTAGCTTGCTCTCTGACTGGCCAAAGTTCAAACTTCAACCAAAGTGTCTGCCTGCCACCTGTCCACCAGATCTCACGTGCGACGAGACCCAGACACCGTTGTCCTCCATTGTCGTGACCTTGAGAGGGAGTAAACTTACCAAGACAAAGCGCATAGGCAGAGCAGATTCTTCTCAATCTCCGCTTGCTAATAGCTATCAGTCCGTCATCCGCTGCTGTGCTTCGCCTTACTCGAGACTGCCAGACACTCAGTTATTCTCAGGTGGTAAAGGAAGCACCTATTCATTGCCTTCGTCAGCCTCTCTGACATCCTTCGCTTTACATCGACCGTTTTGAAAGTGCCCGTCCTTTTTGATTTAGATCGCTTGCGCTCTTTCTTCTTTCCGATCCACCCGGCGCCAAGGACATGATATCGAAATATGGTTTCGGACATAGAATTCCCCGCAGGCGTCAAGGCAGAACATACAAGAAGAGTCAGCCGCGATCGCAAGACACAACAGTTGACGGGTCGATTACGCTTACAATCTCAATCCTCAGAAGATACAAAACCATCTACGGCACTGTCATTGTCGAGTGATGACTCCTTTCTAACCTCATTGCGGAACAAGGTCAGCGATTCGGGTGTCGAATATCCGCGCAAGAGGGCTACTATTGCTGTAAGTCTGCTGCCTTCCAAAAATTGACCAAAGACATGAGAGAATGAACGCTGTGCAGTGTGGAACTTACATGCACCTTATTAGTGCGAATTATGTCGCTCCCGGAAGTCGCGATGTGATAGCATCAGACCGAAGTGTAAATTGTGCACCGAACTAGGCGTCGACTGCGTGTACAGAGAGCCGGGCGTGAAGCTTGACGCGGGCGACAAGTTGATTCTGGAGCATCTGAATCGCATCGAGAACCTTTTGCACAAAAACTTGACAGCCGTCGATCAGACAAAAGAAGTAGACACATCACAGGACTCCCCATCCACGAGCCACGACACCGCAACGAAGAGCGATTGTACCTTCGTTCCCGGTTCGTTTCACACAAATGCCGCTATTCGCAGTGGCGGCATTAGCACGTGCACGAGTGTACCTATTGCACCCAACATCTCGACCATGCCGAAATCTCACACAAATGCCACGATACATCTTTTACTATGGCCACTGATCCGTGATCTCGTCCCGCGGCCTTACGATCCTCGAATATTTCTGCAGCTAGAGATGGCCCGAGAGCCACTTCAAATCTTGACTCAAGCGCCATGCGTGGATCTGTCCAAAAATCGGTCTTACATCAAGGCCTACTTTGACCGCGTGAATATTTGGTATGCTTGTATCAATCCTCTCATGTGGCCGAGTCAATACAGGACAGCCCTGTCCAGCGGATTTCGTGAAGGCCCTGAGAGCTGTATTGTTCTGCTGGTCTTGGCCCTCGGCGAGGCCAGCCTGCGAGAGAGTATATCTCGAGTGACGCCGCAGGAAACTCCGCCTGGCATGCAGTATTTCATGGCGGCAGGATCTCTACTTCCCGCAATGATCACAAGCAACGATATCTTGGCAGCTCAATGCCATCTGCTTGCTGCTGCCTACCTGTTCTACTTGGTCCGCCCACTGGAGGCTTGGAACTTGCTTTGTATCACCAGTACCAAGCTACAACTCCTCCTGATGGCCCCGGACAGGATACCTGTGGCACAAAGAGAGCTTGTGGTGCGCATATATTGGAACGCGCTCTTGTTCGAAAGTGACCTGCTTGCGGAGCTGGACCTTCCGCACTCCGGGGCAGTGCAACTGGAAGAGACGATTGGTCTTCCCGGACGATTCGAGGGCGAGGACCAAGATCAAGTTCGAGACCGAGACCACGATCAAGATCAAGGCCAAGATCAAGATTCAGTCGGCAAGGATGAGCTCTGGTACTTCCTCGCGGAAATCGCTTTGCGAAGATTGCTCAATCGTGTGAGCCAGCTCATCTACTCCAAGGATTCCAAGGCGTCACCCACAAATCTAAAACCTGTTGTGGCCGAGCTGGACTTTCAACTGACACAATGGTATGAGAGCTTACCTCAACCCCTCCAGTTTCCATTCTCCCGTTCGTTATTGCAAGACCCGGTCCAGGCTGTTCTTCGCCTACGATTTTACGCATGCAAAACCATCATCTACCGCCCCTATGTTCTTGCTGTGCTCGAGGATGAGCCGACGGTGCTGGATCCGGCAGTTCGCGAGTGCTGTCACAAATGTCTTGAGGCGTCTGTCCTGCAGTTGGAAAACATCAGGGAATAGTGAGTAGAGCGCCATTCCCAACTCCTTCGGCTGGCCATGATGGATGTGCAAGACGTGAAGAAAACGATGGACCTAACTGATCGATGCAGTCACGCAGGCCGTATGCCCTATCTATGGCAAGGAGCCTTGTCCATAGTCTCCCAACTTCTCCTGCTCATGGGCTCCTCGATGTGCCAATCTCTCTTGAACATACTCCTCACGATTCTTCCACATCAACAAGCGTTGGACAATCTCATCAGCGAGGTCATTGTGGAAATGGGCCAGTACGCCTCCTTGGCTCCCAGCCTGGCTTTGGCAATCGACATCGTGAAGGAAGCTGAGAAGAGTCGGCAGGCTTTTCGAACAAAGTGAGGGACTTGTTGTTTTTCGGCCGACAGTGGCTCCCACCTGGTTGCCGACCATAATGTTTATGTATTAGCCCAGTATTTAGGTAGACCAAATCCGTTCCATACAGATGGCATGCAGTAGTACCTGTTATCATGATTGTGGAACTGAAGCCTGATATTCCGTCTCAGGTAGGTACCTAACCTATGTATATGTAGGTACATACATACCTTGTACCTAGAAAGAGCAGTATATACCCAGCTCGGGGCCGTTGACCCCAACATGAAGCTGTCCGCGCACAAACCCCGTCATCGCATCAGATTCCGTCATGCGATGATGGCCATGATGTGCCCACTGCCCACTGCCGAGGCCATGTACTCGTGCGTAAAGGGCCAAGAAGTGCGTCGGAGCGGTGTGCGTAGCCAGGCTCGATAATGCGCCGAGCTGTGCGACTATATATGTCATCGGCAGTCGTCATCAGCAGCTTGCCTTGATGCAAACTGTTCCTTACGTTTCGCAGCCAAGCGATGGCAGCAGCAATGGGTATGTATGGAATCTCTGGGTTTTGTCGGGTTCAACACGTGACAGAGGCGACAGGGAGCAAGCTGCTGCTGCAACTTGCAACTTGCAAGAGAATCTGGAGTGGATATGGACCAAGCTATGGATGAAGCCAATCATGGCGGCCCATGAAGTGGTGGTCCGTTCCAGTCACAAAGTCTCATGCATCCCCCGGGCCCCGGCCCATTGAGCCAGGGGGGTTCATCAGGGTGCTTGGCCTCGGGCAGGAATCGGACGAACATGGGAGCAGAGGAGGAGGAACCGTAGAAGCGCACATGGGACGCTCACATGGGAACATCAATGACTACATTCTGTCTGTGTTCAATTTATTTGCGTTCGACAACCTCTCGTCCGCTCTACAATCCCTCACACGATTCCCCTGTTCCACCAAATTCGAACCCCTCGCCAGCTGAACGCGCCCCATCGTCTCGTGTCGATCGGCTGCCATCTTGAACAGCCCGCGCCTCATGACCGGCTATCAATCGACTGGAACAGTCGAGGACCTGTACGGCGCAGAGTGAACAGCATCTTGGCCTGAAAAGATATATAAATGGTGGCGGCCCGACTATTCGCAACTGAGGGAAGGAGGCTCAGCTCGACGACCAAAATCGTCATTCTCGTCGTGCTAGGTACCCCATCATCATTGCGGTACGCGTAGTTTGCCCAGCCAAAGAAAAAGTCTTCCAATCAACGACGTATGCTGCAGTAGCTTGATGCACCTCGGAGAATTTTAACTGGCTCATAGGCTTCGCAGGATTGCTCGTCGTGTTAGCTCGCTTCCTCTTTTCATCTCCATTTGCCATATACATACGTAAGAGAATTTACTATTCGCGCCTACGCTAGCTTGACGACAGCCCATCGCCGACGAAGACTACCTAATCTGAGCGGAGAGGAGGACTGATGCCTGAACCATCGCGGGCACGATCTGAGCCCTACAATATCATTTTCAAGGCAGCTTGGACGAGGCGGCTTCATCGCAGATGGGCTCTGTGATAGGTGGCCCTCGGCGTGGTAGGTCAACATACTACAACGACCATTCCCTCCACAAGACGGCCGAGCCCGAAGAACTGGCGCCCGATTCGTTGCCCTATGCTGGATATGGTGAAGTACATAATTCTCCGCGTAGGACGACGTCTCGCCGTCCACGGCGGTCATCGAGTTCCAGAACCGTTGCTCAGCGTGACTATTCTGCTTCTGCAATGCCCCCATCAGTAGGTGCAACTTTGACACGAGCTGCAACAGTTGGTAGTCGGCGGCCGAGCGAATCGCACCATCTGCCTCGACACAGGCATTCGACACGAGATGCCTCTTCAGCGCATGAAAGAGCAAACGTGTCGGGGCACAGCCGCACCTATGGTGATTACGACGTCAATTATGACTACCGCGACGGCGGCGATTGTGATGATCACATTGAAGTTATTGAAGCTGTCGAGGAAAAGCCAAGACGACACAGGGAGAGAAGGCAGCTCAGTCGGGATGGGTACATGGAGTCTTCATCGGGTACAAGACACCATAGGCGCAGGAAGGGGGCACACGCAAACGAGGACAACGAGTCGAGGAGACACTATGCTGCTAGCGATGGAGGATATGGGGTCTATGCATTTCCGAAGACGCCGGATCCGGGCGCTGAGTCTCGTCGGATAGATGTGATTGAAGACTCTCGGCCGCCTGTTTCATCAAGAAGGTAATTACAGTGAACTCTCGAAGACCGAGTGGTTAGCCAGCATCCTTGACGAAGAATGGCATTCCTGACGCAAAGTAAACAAATCTAGATCGCTCAGACATAAACATCACACATCTGCCGAAGACATTCATGGCGATAGACCATCATCATCGCGAAGAATGAGCAGTTTCAGATCGAGTCGGAGCAGAGCAGGATCTTTGGCGAGTAGGTCTTCAAGCGTCATAAGCGCCATGTTTGGAGTTTCTCAGGGACGTCAGGACAGCGAGAAAGCTACTGGCAGTTCAAAAAAGCGGCATGTTATCCCCCACCCTGTATTCTTCCCCGACGCAGTCCTCGGCGAAGCAAAAAAAAATAAACTTCAACAAAAGAAGAAGCATTTAAGTTTGGCAATAGCTAATGGATTCAATTAAATAGCGCTCAATGTAGCACTTGTCTAGAAGACATCAACTCGGCCAAGCTATCAAAGTTGAAATGCGGCCATTCCATGTGTCGGACATGTCTTCGGCGCGTCTTCAACCTCTCCATCTCTGATCCCCAGCACATGCCCCCGCGATGCTGTCAGAACCACATTCCCGTCAAGCACGTCGACCGCCTATTCGATCACACGTTCAAAAAGTTGTGGAATCGCAAATTTGCCGAATCTTCGACCAAGAACAGAATCTATTGCCCGTCGAGGAAATGTGGCGAGTGGATCAGGCCAGCCAACATCCGGCGCGAAAACGGTCGCAAAGTTGCCCGTTGCAGTCGATGCAGCACCAAGGTTTGCTGCTTGTGCAATGGGCGCTGGCATGGATCGCAAGCATGTTCCAGTGATGCCGAAACAGCGAAGCTGCTTGCACAGGCAAAGGAGGAAGGGTGGAAGAGGTGCTTCAAGTGCAGAGCTTTGGTCGAGTTGAAAGAAGGCTGCAATCATATGACATGGTAACTATCAAGCCGCGCCGCGCCCCCTCATTTCCCGCTCTTCGAATTATTTCACGAAATGGCGTGTCTCATTATCCGAAGGGGCATATGTAAGTATAGGCCACTAACTCGCCTTCTGACAGTCGTTGCGGCGCCGAGTTTTGTATGATCTGTGGGCTCAAGTGGAAGAAGTGTGACTGTCCGTGGTTCAATCCCGAGAACATGCATGAAGGTCACTCTGAGGACATTCTCAACGTTCCCATCCCCGCCATACGGGGCGATCTAGGTGACATATTCCACGCAGATGGGCCACCGGCACCAGCAGAACTCCGAGGGTACTCTGGACCGGGATCCGGGTATCCCACATCCTTGCCCCTTCGGCACCGACCATCAAGTTTCCAGGAAGAGATGCACATGCGCAGAGAACAAGAAGCCCGCGATGCCGAGATGTCGCGCCATTTACAGTACCGGACCGGCGGCTACCACAACGGCTCCGAAAGGATTGGAGGCGTTGGGGAAATTCACGGAATCGGGAATGCATCCGCACATTACATGAATGAGAACTACCGGCGGGATGTAGGAGATGTTCGACATTATAGGGCTCCTCCACCAGTACCAGCATACAGCGATGCGTTTCACTCGCGGCGCAGGTCCGGCAGCAGATCAGGCAAGGTTTCATCATCCACCACAGTACCAATCTACCCTCTCGGAATGATGCATCCTACTCCTCCTGCACCTTCTCCGCGGGGGGGACGTCCGCGGCCCTCGCGCCATCAGAGTTTGGAGCCAGATACGCACAATACCTCACCCTATATGCCGCGCTTGGAGCGCTTCGTTTCCGATGGCGCGCACCCATCGCGTGGCTATGAAGCTAAAGCGGAACTGCGGTCTTCTCCCTCTTCCAAAGATAGGAGACGTGGAGGACGTGAGAGTAGAGCGCCTGGGGGGTATGATGGCGCGGATGACAGCGTGAGGGCAGCAAAGGGGTCGCATTTGGCGGGGTTGTCGGGGACGGGGAGTGGCAAGAACCGCGTCTCGCAGTGGAGGACGTATGTTGAGCCAGGGATTCCGGATGGGGAGAGCACAATTGGGCATGCATAGTCGGAGGAAAAGTGTTGGTGACTTTGGATATCCGAGCTGTTTGTAGTGAGTATGTCTAGTATGTAGTGTTGATCTGCTCGGTCAAGTAGCGTGTAAATGAGTGCGGATGGAACAAGGTTAATTTGAGGTATACGCACGGAATAAGTGAAAATGGGAACTTATTCAAACGAGAATTACGATGTGCATTTCAGAAATTCAGAGAGAGGGAGAGAGGGGGGAGCAACGCGGGGGTACATATATAACATACGTCCGGGCTCTCACGAGTTCTTGGGGATCGTTCCCAATCTCGAGTCTGGTTCTGGCCCATTTCTAGCCCTCACTTGGGGTACAGTACATAATTGCTGCACTTGCAATCCGACAGCCACAATTCACAAATATCAATGACAAAGTGATTTCGCCCTCTAGCCCGAGTTATTACACATGTACATACATACCTAGGTACATATGCATTTGTCATGGGTATGTATAGGTACATACATACATTGTACATACATATTTACTGCACAGCCGTCAGTTGTCATTGTCAGTCAACGGCCACACGCCCCGCTTCACGGCTGTCGGTCCACTTCCCCATTCGGCAGGAGCGGGGTAGGTACTAGGTACATACGGCATGTGAGCCCGTCTCTTGCAGGTGCCCTGTTCGCTCCTTCAAGCTTGTTAGAATTGATCATCTCGCGCGCAGCCCCTTTTCCGGGCATCTTCGAGACCCTGTGCTCGGCGCGTCGCCATGGGAGCATTAATACACCAAGCCCGCTGTCGGAAATAGGCTTTGCCTTACTGCTCTTGTCGTTTCCCTTTTTCTGATTCGGTACCTACGTTGCATGCGCCCGGACCTCGCTGTACCACGTGGCCGAGGATGCTGGCAAGACAGCTGACATCATAACCTGCTTGCGACAACCCCTCGTGCTCTCTCCCGTGGTCCCTATTCCATCCATCTCTCACGACGCCCCTTGGGGCCGAAGAGTTCTGGAAACATGCTGCTCCTGCATCAAGTCGGCAGTGTCAAGGTCGGCGAGGTGGTCCGATACAGCCTCACGTACACGCCCTCGCAAGATCGAATCCTCCCCTCCCCCGAAAAACTACATGTTCGAATTCGAAATACCTCGACCATCGCCCTTCGCGCTGCCTTTGTTCATGGGCCCTATACCCTGTCCGTTTCGGCGTATCCTTCTCACTTCAACCCCAATGAAAAGTTCACCAATCCTCGCCGGTATGGAGCCCCTCGGTTCGAGCCCATGCTTAAGGCGGGGGGATCCTGGGAGTGCGAGCTGATCGTCCCGGACAATATTCGACAAGACGCTGGCATTGGAAGCAACAAAACCTTTGGAAAGGGTCCCGAATACGATGGAGAATGCGCGAATTGGGTGATTGAAATAGCCTCCCAGGTCATATTCTCTAATTCAGCTGCCGTGGGCTTCGATGTGGTCGTGGCGCGCGATCATAAATCTCTCAACCTCAGCCAGTCGCTGTCGTCGATTGGGGGCAACCTCAGCCAAGTGCCGCAGCCCGGAAAACTGATCGATCACCGGCAAAGTATCGGTACCAAGGATGGGTACCATCCCGGACAGCCAAAGGGTGTCTTCTCAAGGGCCATACAGGTCAAGGTGGAGGATTCCGCGGCGCTTTGGAACACGCCCAGCCTTCCCGGCTGGGATGATGACACTGGAAACAAGAGCGCCGGAAAGGACACCGGTGCTAATCAACCTGTGGAGAACGTGGTGAACACTGGTGATCCAGAGATCGAGGAGCTGAAACAACCGAAAAAGTCACACGGGAAGAAGAAAAAGGTTCATCTTGTCATATTGACGCATGGCCTGCACAGCAATTTAGGCGCCGACATGCTTTACATGAAAGAAAGCATTGATGCGGCCGCTAGGCAAGCACGCATTGATGCGAAGGCTAGAAGGGCAAAAGAGAGAGCTGCAAGAAGGTCAAGGGCCGATAAACAACCTGATGGCTCGATGAACGAGGACTTGCCGCCTAAAGAAGGCCAGGATGGCATCGCAAATGATGTGAACGATGACGACGACGACGACGACTATGAGGAAGTCATCGTGCGTGGATACCCTGGAAACGCTACAAAGACAGAGAAAGGAATCAAGTACCTTGGGAAGAGATTATCGCGGTATATTCTATCAATGACGTACCCAGACCAACCATTTCTTCCGATTACGAAAGGTGCTCTGAAAGGCGGCGCCGGTGAGGGTGCTGTTGAAGCCCTAACAGGTGATCACCATCATCACCACCATGGTCTTCATCCTCATCATCTCTTCCACCAGGACCAGCCACACCAAAACGACACTCACGAGGTGAAACAAGCGCACAAGAATAGTGACAGTCAAGCCGATACTACCAAGGCAAAGCATGATAAACACTGCAGAAGTTACCAGATCACAAGCATAAGTTTCATCGGACACTCTCTTGGCGGCCTGATTCAAACATACGCCATTGCTTACATACAGAAGCATTCGCCCAAGTTCTTCGATCTAATTCAGCCCGTAAATTTCATTGCGATGGCGACCCCTTTTCTGGGGTTAAGCAACGAGAACCCGCTTTACGTCAAGTTCGCCCTTGACTTTGGACTCGTGGGCAGGACCGGACAAGATCTTGGCTTGACCTGGAGAGCGCCTACCATTGCCCGGATTGGATGGGGCGCTCTTGTCAGCAACCTCGGCGAGTCGGCGCATAAGAAGGTGTACGGCGAATCACAGCCAGAGTCGAAACCATTGTTACGAATACTGCCCACCGGCCCGGCTCACACGGCTCTAAAGAAATTTAGAAACCGCACAGTCTACTCCAATGTGGTCAATGACGGAATCGTGCCGCTCCGCACAAGCTGTCTTCTGTTTCTCGACTGGCAGGGTCTTGGCCGCGTTGAAAAGGCTCGGAGAGATGCCGGCTTGGTAGAAACGGTTGTAGGGTTTGGGTGGGCAGAACTGACCGGCACGAACATGGCGTCATCGAGACGCAGGAAGCAACTCGCCCTGGAAGAAGAGCAACAAGACGATTCTGGTACCACTACTCCCAAGGGCTCTCCCAAAGAGGGCATGCGACAAGTTCCGCAGCCCTCTAACGATGCGATGCATGAAGACGAACGAGCTAGCATCCGTTCTGTACCGCGAGTCCATAGTGATGAGGATGACGAGCCTGGTGTAGAGAACAGCAGTAGCAACAATCATCACAATGGTCCAGGATCTGGTATCAATTCTCGTTTATCCACCTTCTTTGGTCTTTTCAAGAGCCAAGATCCGCCCAAAACCCCAGTTCCGACGGCGAAGCAGAAAAGGATGCTGCGACGAGGACAAACTATGCCTCTTGTCAGCTCCGACATAACCGCCTCGAGCTCCACTGAAGAGTCTGATAGAAAACAGCAGCAGCCGCAGCCAAGCAAGGCTACTACCGGTCATGAGGTTGATGGCTATGGCGATGGCATGTCGGCACCGCCAAAGACGACTTTCTTTGAATCAGCAGGCGATGTGCTCAACCCCAGTATCCCAAGTGAAGAATATCTACTGGACCCGTCTAAGCGATCAAGAACTATCTTTCACGACCGAGTGTACCATCCCAGTGATATCCCGCCGCCGCCTCCGCCGCCGCCGTTGAAGAAACGCCAGTCGACGTTCGGTCGTCGCAGCAAGAATTCTGCCAAGACTTCGGACTCGCCGCAACCATCAGAGCCAGGCAGTCGTTCAACATCTCCTCTCCCGCCCAACAATTCGCTGCATGCGGATTCCAAGGAAACCCTCTCGGGCAAAGACCACGGCGACGACACAGCCAAGACCAGCCCCGAGCTCAACATCTCGGAAACCGTAGACGCTTCCAGCATGAGAGTAGAAGAGAAAATTGCCCGAGGCTATCATCGAGATCTGTCGTGGCGCAAAGTGCTGGTCAAATTGGAGCCAGACGCGCATAACAACATGATTGTGAGACGCATGTTTGCCAACGCGCATGGCTGGCCGGTGATCAAACACATGGTCGACGCACACTTTAGCGACTCCGAGACCGCACGCATTCGCGATGAAGAAGAGCCCAACACGGACCGAGCATTTGAAGTCGGTCACGGACCAGCCGCCGATGGACGAGAAGTAAGGCCCTTGCACCAGTTGCGCAACGAAGGTGAATGTGCCAGCGGTGGGAGCAGCAAGCGCGGGAGTGGTGGAGAAGTCAACGAAGCTGGCGAAGAAGCTTTGGACAAGGTGCCTGAGCTGCCCAAGAAGAGCGACAGCGAGAGCATCCCCCTTGGGCGTCCGCGACTCGAAGCCTCAGACCGAGCGGATTCCATGACATGGAGTGACCGAGACTGGGCGGACACCGACAACGAGAGCGACATGGAAGTTTATACTGGGGGAAAAGCTGGGCAGCCGCAGCAGTCTCAGCAGTCGCAGCAATCGAAAGCGTCACCAGATGTAGCAGGAACTACGTCTCCAACGCTGAGTCCCTCATCGTGGAAGTGGGCAGCCGAGAAGATTGTGGGCAAAGGAGCCGTGGGGGGTCGGAGCAAAAGTCCACAGTCGTAACGGGGATTTTGGTAAGGGCTTTGCTGGGGCAATCTGTGATCTGTGTGTACATAAAAGTTTGGACGATAGGGCTTATAAGAGGCGGGTGCGGTGCTGTCTGTATCTGTGTGTATATATGAGGATGGGCGAGAGGGGGTTTCCAAGAGGCATTTCACTCATGATGGAGAAGGTATTTTACCTTTTTAATATACTAGATTTACATTCTGAGTGAAATTTTTGCAATGGGTTTGTGGTCTTTTCGGTATGTTACATGTCTAATCACAATAATGAATATGTATCGCACCTCGGAACATTCTGGGCATCAAAACTGACGAACAGCAAAAAAGTTCTGTGCCCGACTCGGGCGCGACATTTCCATTAGAGATACGGTGTAACATCACTCAGCGTTCAGAATGAGGGCCAAAGAAAAATAATGCAGTCGAGCAAAAGTAACGGCGATGGACGAACAGGGAATCGAACCCTGGACCACTCCCAAACTTTGCACTGCCAATCCTAGAAGATCTTTAACATCCTCAAGTCGCACCATGCTAAGGGAGTATTATACCACTAAACCATTCGCCCAGATCGATGTGATATTACACGAGATTGCATATTATGAAGGTACAGCCACGAAAGTAGGTACATACTCGCATCCTCGACACTTTCATTCATGCCTCATCATCCACTCTTCGTCTTCGTAGCGCTACGTATCGGTATTGTCGAACGCGGCTTTTCTAGAAGCCACATGAGCTAAGAAAAACGCAATCTCATCAACTCATGCAATTCTGTGCATCGCCCGACGCCTAGTACCTTTTTCCGCGCGGCAAGTAAGTGGGCCCAATCTCGACAAAGTTCAGACGCCGGCAAGTTTGCCGCCACAGACAGGCTGAGACGCTCCAAAAGGCGCGCACGTGATGCTGCAGGGCCTCTGGCAAGTACGTCACCACGCAATCGCGCAACCTTCCCCTGCATTTTTCGCCCGTGCCTAGCTGCTGTTAGTGCACAGGCGATCG
>QEQW01000520.1:0-19613 GCA_004016085.1 Claviceps quebecensis
GCGTCTGATGTCGAGGCCGAGCTGTTCGGCCAATTGTGACGAAGAAGTACCCGCAATGTTGGCGCAGAGTCGCTCGACCGGTGGGAAAATCTGCTTCCCGAGATACCATTCAACGTCGGGTACAAGTGAGGCGTCTGCCTTGAGGTCTGCGGGGGCATAAGCGCGTTTAGGCGCGGGCTCGGAGCTTGTCCCATCCCCAGTGATAATGTAGGATACCACGTCTCCTTTGCGGACCGTCTTGCCCCGTGATAGTTCACGGAGAGCAACCTGTACCTGGGGCATGGAATCGGCGTTGGGGTATTCCTTGGGGCCTTTGCCCAGTTGTGTGTAGATGATGTACTTGGCAGTAGGGATGCTTCGTTCTCGCATCTTGCCCGCCATCTCACGGAGATACTCGTGAATGCGCGCAATGGTGACCTCAGCTTCGTCGCCCGAGAGAATCTCATCCAAAAGATGCTTGGAAATCTCCTTGGAGAGCGCACAGAATTCTCGCCGCCTCATGTCCAAGCCCTTGACTTCCATCATTTCCACAAATTTGCCATCCTTTTCGACGAGATTGATTGCGGCATACTTCTTTTTGGCCTGTAGCAGAATACGCCGGAACACATTGTCGATGTCGATCTCGAGCAGTCTGTATTGTTCATTGACAGCCTTCTTGAACTCATGGCCAACTCTGAATGCATCAGAAACAGAGTCCACGTTGGCATTGATCATGACGGAATCAGTGTCGCCGTAGATAACCTGGAGCGATTTGCTTTCAGCCAGCTCTTTGGTGCTCCGCAGAATCTCACGTCCTTTGAAGGTAGTGAGAATTGCCAGAGGTCTAGCATAGAACCGCGACTTGGTATAGCCCAAGCACCCGTACATGGAATTGGCTGTTAGCTTCAGAGCAAGCTGCTTGATTTCCCATGTTGCGAGCTGCTCGGGTGTGGCCTTCTTATCCTTCATGAGGCTTTTGACTTGACGACGACGTCCAACGAGAGTGGCAATCAGCCGTGGAAGAATACCCTGCTCCTGATTGGCAGGTACCTCAGGGACAGCATCCTCATCCTCCGTCTAAGTCACTGTGTCAGTTAAACAAGCACCAAAAACCTCCTGTTCTTTCCAGAAGCACTTACCGAGCCCGTCCTGTCGACAGTTGTAAAGCAGATGTTGAACTCCTGAATGATGGAAGGGTAGAGAGAGTTGAAGTCCATGACAAGAACAAATTTGTCATAGAGTCCCTTTTCAGGCTCGAAAACCAAGCCACCTTTGTACTTGTCCTTCTTTTTACCGTCTCCGCCGCCTTCTGCTTCAAGATTTTCCTCCTCGAGCTTTTGACGACCACGGAACGTCTGCTTATCCGGACAAATGTACTTGTTACGATGAAATTCGTGAAGCAGAATATACTCATTGCGCTCGGCTCGGGTGCCGGTCAACGTTCGCGCCCACGAATTGCCAGCAAGATTGGTCAATACCTTTGTCAGGGGTAGTAACTGGACGCTGAGCGCCAACGCAGCAATGAAATGCGTGTCCGCTTCCATGTGAGTAATGTAATCCATGAGTCCTTGCTTTTCTTTAGCCCAGCTATTTAGAGCAACCTCATTATCCACTTCTCGGCGATGATTTTCACCCGAGAGATAGAGACTGCACATTTCTGTCAAGCTCCAATTTTGACATTTGTACATGGCAGATTTTCCGGCATCGTTGGCAAGATCGCAAAGTAATCTGCCGGCAATGACCTGACGTTCAGCAAAGACATTACCGCCAACCTTGCCTATTGAGGAAGGCCACTGGCTGCGCCGGAGACGTCCAAGTCTGGACCATTGGGGAGTCTTCTTGGCGTGCAGGCGATTCAAAAGCACGCTATAATCCACTCCTTCGAGCTGATGGCCAAGGAGCACATCGGGGTCTGCAACATCAACCTGGGCCAAGAAGAAAGCCAGAATATCGGCTTCTGTCTTTTTCAGGGCGATGAGTCCTCTATTCCGCTTCTTGGCCAGCTGATCGAAACCAAGAGGAAAGCTTTGCCCATGGGGTCGAATGACGCTGAATGTCCTGCAAGGGAGTTTCTCGGCGGGAGTAGTATCACTAAGCGAGACCTTGTCGTAGATTCGGGCACTGATGGCCAGAATTTCCTGCTTGTTCTCTTTAGCATTAAACGCCGTTCTCAAAGACAGACTCATTAGTGTAAGCGGAGGTGCTTCAAGGTTGTCTGATTCGGAGAGTGTTGAGACCATGTCAGGATCGTCAATCAGGATCTCGAGTTTGCAGTGAGAAGCATTGCTGACGGCACCAAAGTCAGCATCCTGGATTTTCAACCAGCAAGGGCCCATGATGTTTTTCCAGAGGATGAACTGTTCGAAGAGAGCTGTGTTGGTCCCGAAAACGTGAGAGAATGTCTGTCCGGTAGTGTTCACATCGAGCTGTGGTTCTGTCATGCCAGGTCAGCCTATATACGTGCCTTCTGACGCTTTTGTGACCTTGGTCTGCTTGCCAAACTTGGTTCAGTGCTTACTAGTGTATGGATACAAGAGCTTCATGTATTGCGCCTCCTTCGGGACGTCAGGCAATTCAAAGGCGTATTTGCGAGTGCAAGCTTTGATTTTATGCATTTCCACTTTCATATTCGTCATCAATTCATCGACCTCTTCGTACACATCCATCATTCCAACAGTCTCGTCAGTCGCCTCGCCTTTTCGGACGCGTTGTGGGCGAGGAAGAAAATACAATTTTCGCAAAATGTTGTCGACTTTGACAAAACAACTGACATAGACGCGAGTCTTCTTGTTTAGCACCTTGCCAAACAGACATAAGCTGCCGTTTACTTCGGTGTAATCTGTCCAGAAGAAGTTGAGGGTGCCATCGGTCTCGATGGCATCATTGTAATGCATCTTGCCGATTCCACGCGTTTCTGTTGGGCTGCTCACGACGTTCAACCTGTCGGTCAGGTTATTCCACGAGGTTGAGTCCACAGAGACCTCCGTCGCTTGCTTCAAGGGGGAAGAGGTGGCTGGTGACGGATAGGGATCCTGTTTCAGCAGCTTCTTCACTGGACGAGAACCAGTCAAATTCACACTGGGCGAATTGACGGCTCCAGCATGGGATATCTCCATCATATCTTGATCTTCTTCGTCCCGCGGTTCAGGCTTAAGTTGAGCATTTCGCTCTGCCTTTCTCGCAGCGGGAGAAGATTGAGGCGGGTCACTCATAATTACTTCTTGACTTTCCAGATGACCATCATCAAAGTCTGGAGGAATGAAACCGTCGTCAACATCCATCTCGCCGAATTGTGGAGATGGAAGTCGTGTATCAGCTGTCTTTTGTCTCTTCTGAATCGGTTCGGTGACCGGGGACAGAGCTCTAGACTTCCGTCGATCCCCAGATCTGTTCACTTTTTTCGAGAGCGGTGCTGTAACAGGAACATTGGTGTCAACTTCACCAAGGAGATCGGCAAGGAAATCATCATCTTCCTTGGTCTTTATGACCTGGTGGCAGTTTCAGTTAATTGGAATTCCGGGTTCGGCAGTGAATGTAGCTCTCAAGTTGGTTAATTGGCCAATGACTTACCTTTGGCTGAGATTGAACTTTGCCGCCGGTCCCTTTGGTAAAATACTCGCTAATGTTGCGGTCGTTGGCGTCACGTTTGGCTTGGGTATCTTGGCGCTTCTTTTTGGCTATGCAAGAAGTGAGTGGGTTGCACAGTAGATTACTCAATCCCATGGCACGGTGAGCACAAACCTTCTTTACCGGCTCTTCCACGGACGGGCAAGTCCTCAAGGTCGCTGTCGGATTCGTAATGCCTTACGCGATCCCAGTCCTCGCGGCCGTCGTCGGCGTAGCCCTCGCCATTGTCGTCGACAACAAAGTCGTCCTCGTTGAGGCGACTACGGACAATTTTCTTGTAGCCGTCTTCGTCGACTTCATCGTACAAATCGGGGGCGTCGTCTACACGATAGGTTTCGAAAGCCTTCTTGCCGGATTGGCGGAGGGCTCTTAGCTCAGCGAGCTTGGCCCGATGATCAGGCTTGGGCATGACGGGGGCAATGTCAAGCGACAGTGACGATCATTCAACAGAGCGCTTGAGCAAGGAAAACACATTGGGGGTGTTGTAAAAAGGAATCGGCAGTGCAGCAAACAGATGCTTAGATGGTCATGGTAGAGCCAAATCGAGTGTCGCCAGTTCGGTCAACGTAATTTAGCGGTTCACCACTTGAGCCGCGCTTGATGACAATTAAAGTCTTGGGACCGCGTGCTTGAGCGTGTCGCGACCGCGTTTCACGCGAAGCCGCTAACGACCTGTACTTAGGTACCTGGTACAGTCTACTGTACAGTGTTAGGCTGTCAGCTTGTCAGACTCGCAGCAGGTGCATTGTGCAATGTGATATACACTGTGTACGGCACTGTGCTACGTACTGTACACTCAATTTGCTCCACGAGTCACGAGTCACTACAATACGTGCGCGCGATGTCGCCTGCCTTTTGAGACCTTTATTTTCCGCGCAACGTCTGTTCCTTCCTCGACCGTGGTTAAATTCTGAATTATCTATAGCTATTTGTAGTCTATCTTGATGGTTCTGCCTTCTTCCCCTCCTCTTTCTGCAGCGTTGTTGCAGCTTCTACGATACGTAACATGCGTAACCCCTTCCGTCGTCATTCACTGCCTGGTGTAAGCCGGAAACTAGCATATATGAATCCAAAGCTTCCTCCCTGGCCATTCTGAATTCCTGGCAAGGCTCTGTTTGTGGTCCTCTCTCATTTTATCGGTTCCTTGGCTCTTTGCTCCATATCTAGTAGTTCATCTCTACTTTTGTTAGTTCGCACATGACTACTTTCCAATATGTTGTTCTCCAAGCAGCAGCCACAGCCAGAGGCTGTCCAAAGCGAGACTCTCAAAGGAAATCGGATTGCCAGTTAGAGACTGTGGAATAATCGATCCCAACAGCCAGCAAATAGCGGTCCCAGAGACCAGTCTCAAGTTCTGAAACCCTCCAATCGTCGATGGTTCTCTACTTTTCGACCCAAAGAACAGCCCGAGAAAGGCGTTCATAACAAAGCTTCTGCTGCAGGACCTTCAGCAATCAACGATAACATCGTTTCAGGGGCCAAACAACGTAAGTCTTCTGCTTCTGTCTGCCTCTGGATTCTGCTCGGCCGAAGCTGTCATGGCTGACATCGTTGCATCAGGCCCCGTAAGTGTCAGTCACAGGAGAAGTCTCAGCAGCGTTTTCAAAACAGTCAAGATAAGGTACTCCCGCGACAGGCTGGACAAGAATGAGGCGGAGTGGCAAAGCTTCGTACCACCTCGGGTCTTTCAAGGTTCTCAGCCCGTTGCGCAAGACGTCCCTGTCTTCACACCCCGACCCAGAAATGCATCTCCGCCCCCATTTTTGGAAATGCCTTCTGATCTCGTTGCTCGCGACTTGTCTGCCGGCCTTTCCACTTTTCGAGCGAGCTTGGAAAAGGCCGTGGACGACATCAATAACAAATATGGAACACCTTCCAGCATGGAAGCTTGTCAATCCTACGTGATCCACCGAGGTCTAGAACAGAATCTGCCAGACGGGAGAGGAAGATCACTACCAATGCCTATCACGTTTCCTTTGAGCAATTTCCGGCCTCGTTATCAGCTCCCAAGACTCATGGATGCTCCTGCGTCAAAGGCAAAGTCTACCATGGGAGAAGTCCGGAACCTGTCCTCCACCATGTCAGCCGAGTCTGATCCTTTAGAGGAAGCTGTTGCCAAAAAAGATGATGATGAAAGCCATATTCCGATACTGCTTCTCGGCGAGGCAGTGGATTCAGGTTTTAATCTCGATGAGTTGATGCCAGCAACGGCCTCTCAGACTGCCTCCAAAGATACGGCCCCCGTTTCCATCGCTGTTGAGAACGGGCAGCCATGTGCAAGACATTCACTCACTTGCTCATCGTCGCGAGACTCGACGCACAACCCTCCAGAAAAGCACAGCAATATTAGTCATGTGGAATTTAGCTCTAATTCGGATAGCAAATCTGGCGGATCGGCCAGCGTCAAAGTAAACAATGACTCCACAACTGCATCCAGCACTCATGAAAACGATTGTCTTTCTCTGGCTCAGAATACGCCACTACCAACGCACCAGCGACAACGTTCCTACAGCGAACGAGCATCGTGCAATATTCGTGAATCAAGTATCGAAAATTATGACCGAGAGAGTCTCTTGTCCAACTCTGGGATCAAGGTAAAACGTCTTCGCGCCAGAAGCACACCTGAGAACTCGGAATGTGCGTCCGTCATCATCAATTCCCGGCTGCCGTCCAACACAAGCGATGGGTTTGGGTTTTCCGATGAAAGCATACCATCGGTCTCCGATCTAGTCAGGAAATTCCGAAGAATGGGCTCTATGCCCGGTGAGTCTCCCTCTACTTACCACATGGACGCTCTCAAGCAGAATCCCGCAATTAGAAGAATTTCCCGAGGCAATCAATTCGAAGGCTTTCGGCATCGTTTTCCAAGCGACTCCGAAGCAAGCTCGGCGTTGAGCAGCTGCACTCCCGGATATATAGATGAGGAGTTTCGTCCAAGAGAAACTCCTTCAACGACAGCGCGTGAGGTGCAGAGGGCAGCTTAAACGTAGCTAGAGCGAGAGCTTTACAGGACGAAGTAAAAAAAATGAGCACAAGAAAGGAGACGGAATGGCGGCCCCGGCGCAAGACTGTCATTTCGCTCGATTATTCACCACATCACAAGTCTAGAGGACCAGACCACAGTTTTGGAAGAGCAATAACGATGATAAGTATACGTTCAGTACATGTAGTTCCCTAAAATAGTTGAACACTGTCAACAACTCCATAATCCGTCGTCGACTCCAAACGTGAGAAAGTGATTCTTTTCGAAAGCACGAAGTACTAGGTAGTATACAATGCTTGATGCGTCAAGGTATGTACATGATAAATACACTGAAAAAGTCAAGAAATTTGAGGGGGAATCAGCTGGTTTTTTTCACCAAGATCTTTTTGTTCGTGAGACGGGCGCCAGAGGTTTGCTCGTATCCCAAACATGACCACCGCCTTGATTTGCAGGCAGGTCCTCTGACGCAAACAGCTTGTCACGATACTTGTCATGATACTTGTCATTCTCTTTGGGGCCACCCGCTGGGATCAGAAGCGGGGGCAATTGTGGCTCCATCCGCTGACGCGCCGAGTAGAATTGCTGAATTATACGATTGAGCTTGACGGCTTGGGTCTGTACCTTCTTCAAGTCCGCCTCGGGGAGCAGTTTCTCCAAGACGACCTTGTCGCAGAGTGCGTGCATGAGTCGTGCGAGCGCAATGACTTCACACTGGCTGTTGTACAGAACGTCTCGTTCTTGCGCGTCTTTAGGTTTAACAACCTGAAAATAATGTTCGTGAAGGACCCAGTAGGTCTCCCTAATGTTTTCGAGCGCGGATGTAATTTGTATGCCGTACTCCCGTTTCGCTCCCACTTCGTCGCCTTTTTTCGCCCGGCGCCGAAAGTGATAATGGCAGACGAGGGCCACGCGCAAATACAGCCTCATGACCTGGACGTCTAGAACAGGAAGGCGGGTCACCATGGACTTGAGAACCTGGAGGGCGTTCTTGGTGGCGTTGGGGTTGACGTTGTCGCGGATGCAGGTCTGCATGGCGATTGTATAGGGTAAAGTGCTGACGTATTCTTTGGGAAGCAAGTTCACAATGGATGCGGCTTGGGCGCTCGCCCTGCCGGCCTTGAGCATGCCGAGCAGGCGATACCAGTTATCCCTGTCGGGGACGATGCCGTAATGCCGAACCAGGACGTTCCAGTATTTGATGCCGCAGGTGGTGAGTCTAGAGAAGGAGAGAGCGGTGATGATCAAGGCGAGCGTGTTGCGTCCGGGAAGGGCGTAGCGGCTATTGCTTTCAAGGGCTGTGGCTTCTGAAGATAATTTGTTGCTGTCATTACTGTCATTAGTTGTTGTATCCCGCAGGCTCTCTGAGGATCCTGGTATGGAGCCTTCTGAGAGGCCTTGTGAGGGGACTAGTAGGGAGTTTGTTGAGGTTCCCAGAAGCCGGTCTGCTGCCTTTGGATCCTTGTCAAGGTTGGGAATGCCCATAGTCTTTTGAACAAGGTCAAGGACTTCGCGCCTGTCGTCGAGATTCCATGATAAGAGAAGGTTCCGACCCATGGCACAGACGACCTGCTCGTCGAGAAGGAGGCGGCCTTTTTCATATCTCATCATGACCTCCACCCACAGACTCCTTGAACGATCCACCACTCTCTTGACTCTTCTCTCTAGCTGGTCCCTGGGCAAAGTTTTTAGCCCCAGGTCCTTTGAAACATCGGCACGCAGCGCATTAAGGATGGTCGTATACGTAAACGCGGTGGGAGCACGGGTTGAGTCGTCTGCCGTGTCGGCTATGAGAAACATGGATTCGAGATCGCCCGCCTTGGCGCAGACATTCAACGCTGCATTGAGGTGAATCGAGTTTGGTTTGATCCTTTCATCGGCCATGAGCAAGTTGTAGTGCTTGACGGTTTCGGAAACGGCAATTTTGGGATGCTGAAACTTGGCGCAGCCGTTGAAAATGAGGGTAAATGTTTGTACATTCGGGAATTGGCCGCGTTTTTTCATCTGAAATTCGAAAAGATAAAAAAAGGAAATGGAACGAGGGGGCGAGAGAGCCAAGAGGCAGAAGATAATAGCGACAAGGTTAGCTAGCTGTTCCAATAGATACAATGTTGAGGAGAAGAAGGCAGGCAAGGTAGGGCCAACAAATGTTTTGTACTCGCCTCGTTGAAGACCTTGATGGCCTGGCTTAGTTGCTGCTTCTTGAACAGATATTCAATGAGGTGGTTCCAGGACACCACCATCTGGCCATCTCTGCTAGCTTCTTGCGTCAAGAGCAGAGCCTCGTCAAAGCGATCCTTCAACAGCGTCTCCTCGATCCGCTGGGCAACTGCCCACGAATCGTTTAAGTGCTTCAATTGTTTCTTGACGGCCCACAGTAACTTCACATTCTCCTGTTTACGCGCGTGTCCAGCGTCTGAATCGGGTGACCGGCCTGGCTGAGGCAGACCGAGGCTTTCCTCGGGGTTAGCAGAGGCTGTGGTCGCATAGCATCGCTCGCTTGGCCTGCCAAGATGAGCGGTCGTTATACGTGAGGCTGCCGAGGCGAGGCAACTGCGGCTATACGTGGCCACCCGGGCCGTCTTTGAGAGGCATACTCTACAGGAGAGAAGCCTTGCAGCAGCCATTCTGAGAGCGAATGAGGCGGGGCCGGTCACTGGCTCTGATCGTAGGAGGTCAGCGTTGGCTTCCCATTCTGCTGCGTTTCAATTTATTGAACAGGATGCGCAGAAGGTTTTCGTTATCTTATCAGTGACCCTGTCTGTACTCCACATTAAGGCTAAGCTGATTGGCTGTCGCGTCTCGGGCCGCTCGTGCATGGGCGGGCTTGTCGCGCGCCAGATTCATCAAATGGCTGGAAGTCGGGGACGTTATGCTCCGTGCTTTCTCGTCACTATCCCAAAGCAGAACCCAACATCCGCAACCAGACACACCCAGCATCGCCTATAGCATCTGTTTCATCTCGATTACCCTCGCTATCGTCTGCCGACTGCTGAACGCGAAATATAACGCAAGGAACTGTGATCCTTCTGGCTATTCTCCAGACTGCGTCGGGGGTGAAGCCGCGAGCTCAGCAAGCATGGCGTCCGTGGCATATGATTTTCAAAAGATAATTACCGATGGTACTTTTTTTCTCTCCACAAGCTGCTTTCCGTTCATCCAGGCTCATCTAATCCTGTTCTCTCTTTTTTCTCGAAATTTCCAGCACGCGAACGCAAGAGGAATGCAGATCTGGCCGACAAAATATTTAACCGCGATCGCAAACAAAGCCCGCCTTCAAAATCCAAGCCCCCGGTCGGAGGATCGCTCGCCAGTAGAGTTGGTGTCCAAAAGGTAGAGTTGGCTCAAACACGGGGATACGAGTAGGAGGAAAAGGATGGCCTGGGGACAGAAAAAAGAAGCCCGATGCTGTGAAATGCAGGTTCGCTGACGCTCAGATTCTGCAATCAAGCCGCGCATACCAACCGGTCCCGCCTCGTGGACACCGAATCATTACGCATCCGCCAAGGGACCCTCTAGCAAGAAAGGCTCCCTGAGCTCCCGAGTCACAGCCCCGGGAACCAACAATGCCAAAAGTAGCAGCGGTACCGCCAAGAATCGTCCCAAGCACAAGGCGAAGCTCGCCACAGCTCTCAGCAAGGCAGACGCGGAGCAGATCAATGTCGTGTCGCCCTCAGCGCGTGATGTAGACGGCAAGGGAATGTCGATCCGTGGCCTGGCGGGTCTTTATGCCGTCATGGGACAGAACTTCGCGCCGGGTACGACGGCGGCTGATATAGAAAGTGCCATGACGCCCGTGGGCGGCGAGATGTTTAGCTGCAAAATCGTCAAGACCACTCCCTTTTTACTTGCCGAGATGGTATTCTCGTCAAAGGAAGGCGGCGAGCGGGTGATTGAAATGTTTCACAACAAGATAGTGAGTGACATTGTCTCTTTTGTTCCTCCTTTCCACATCACCAGTGCTGGTCCGTTTCTCCCTTGCCAGACCACGACATCATGCTTACAAACTGCCCTTTTTTCTCAGGCCGATGGTCGAGTCCTCAAGATGTACCCTAAACTCGGCGGTTACAAACCTTCAAACACTCCCATAGAACACGAAGCCCCGGCCAATGCCCCCAGTGGACCCAGAAACACCAACCCAGCCACCGCCAGGCACCATATTGTCGACGGATCAATGGGCTTTCCAGACCCGATGAACGATTCAGACCCTTATTTCTACGCAGCTGCATCTACGAGGCTGTACAGTGACGATTTGGCTAGAGTGGGCGGGGGGCGGTATCGGTAGCGGCGGGTGATTCTGTGGCAGGAGATCGAGGGGCCCGTCGTTGATGATTGATAAGTCGAGGAGGAAAGCACTTCAGAATCAACCAGCTGTACTACGTACTCGGTCACACTTGTTTCACTTATTTTCTCTCTTTTTTTCGCAACATCCTTCTCAGTTGCAGTCGCAGCTACAGGTCACGAAACAGGACGATGATCTCACCATGCGCGGAGAAACGGCGTTTGTTTTTGTCTTTGTCTTGCGTCCTTATTTTGTATAACTCTTGCTTTGTCAACATGAAGCACATCTCCGGTAATCTGTAAAGGACTCCTAGACTCTTTTTTTTATCGGTATTCCACATGGTTCACATGTTTTTCATTGTAAAATTACTTCTGTATTGCAATCGGAGTTGTCGTGTTTCCTTGTAGACTAGCTCGGGTATTTTTCACTGATTACTGTGATCAGTCAGAAGACTTGGAGTACGAACGTGAGTTATGGCTACGATGTGAAGTATCTCGTCCATGTTTCATCGAACGGTCCTTCGGTCGAGACTGTCGTGCTGACGAAGTAATGATGGAGATGGCTATACGTTGTTAGGCCGCTATACGATCAGACAATTACGGCAGTTCTTGTCACATCACGGCCTTCTCATCATGTATTGCCTTTTATGAGTTCTTTTTGTGTCATATTCATGTTTTGTGATCTGTATTACTGACTAGACACTTATGTCACATACTTGTTTGTAGCTTTAGGGGGGCAAGTAGACTTCACTCCTAGATGACCACACCTGGCACAACGTGCCTTTATCTCTATGCTTATCCCTGTCCTTCCCTCGCTTTGTACATGACTCTTGTAACTGTAGCATTCGTTGCCTTTGGCGTGAAAATGAGATACGACGAGAAAGATGACTACATCAAGGACGGTAAACATGCCGTGAATACATATGAGAGACGCGGTAATAACGCGGTAATCCAGATGCAGGTACATACATACACATGCAGCAGCAACGACAACAACACAATACACGGTTTATCACAAACACTAGACACACGGACTTATACAGAAAACCACGCCACGCGCATCGCAGTCTGCACACATCAACCCACACATCATCCATTTCATCTCATCTCATCTCATCTCTGTTCTCTCTCATCATCTCCACCCGCCCATCTCCATCTCCATTCCATCCTCTTGAAAGCTAAAAGTATACCTGAGTACCGAATGAAACATCCCACCCAAGAAAGAACAACGCAAAAGAAATGGACAGAAAGCATAAGAATAGATATAAAAAGGTCGCCCCTCTCGCCCATCCCCCTTTCCCAAGCACCATCCGGTATGTCTACTCCCCTATTACACAAGCGGCCCCTCCTCCTCCTCCTCTTCTCTATGTCCCTGACCCCTTATAGTCATATGTACCCCTCCCTATCCTCCTCCATCGCTCGCCCCGAAACATTATCCGACGCATGTCCGCTCGATTAGTGTCGTCGAGACATGCCTGAGTGGCGAACAAAGACTCAACTCAGCGTGAAAAGTCGGATCGAGGCTAGTCAAGGAGACAGAAACCAACACCAACACCAGCACTTCGCCCACCCACTGAAAAGTTGAAAACATGTTGTTAATGCACCTAGTTTAATTCTTTATTGCAATGGATGGATGGATATCGGACGAAGCCAGCTTCTGTCGTCTTGAGAGTATGTAGGTGGGAAGCCTAGGCAGCCACATCTGCTATTCCGCACGCTCTGCACAGTTGCGTGAGGCCAGTGAAACCCTTCTGAGGCAGACTCTAGCCGCTGTGCACCCACCACAGTTTATACGCGAAGGCGGACTGATATGGCGGGGGCTTTCCCCCCCCCCCAGTAGTTCAGTGATACCTTGCCAGCGTGGCCTTAGCAGATCCCTCCCCGATCTGTTCCTCCCGTAAGTACTGAAGCAATGAATGTACATGCATGTACTCGGACGCGGAAATGTGCACAAAAGAGAGCCACCTTTGGCGTCGATTAGGCAAGGGGGGGAGGGAACGACCACGAGCGGAGAAAAGAAGCTCGCGTCCAACGAGGCAATGGCTCCTCTTTTCATCAATATTTTGCCCCCCCAAGTTCATTGGGAATTAAATTTCTCAACAGTTCTTTTTGGTATGTAGTCTCATCTCAATGCCAGGGGTTCTGGTTTCCCATGAATCCTTCTTCGAGAGTGCGCTCCTCGAGATTTCGGATAAAGTCTCGGTTCCCTCTTGCGCCTTGTTGCGCTCTGCTCCCACGTCGACCTGCTCGGCCCGGCATGTTGTCCATCCCAACCATGCCCTCACCTGGAGGGGGATAGTATGCAGGACTTGGCTGTAGGCGGATCGGCTGGCTCGGATCGAGGTGGCTAGCTACGCGCTGGATGGCCGCCGGGATGCCGCTCTGCTGCTGTTCCATGGTAGACGACCTTTGTCTGCTATTCCTCACTGGCCCTTGTTGATACAAATTTGGCGGAGCAAGATTTCCGTACGGGGCAGGGGGCATGGATTGCGGAGGTTGTGTCATGACCATGGTTTGTCCATACTGAGCGGCTTGGGGTCCATATGGCGTTGTCATGCTACCGTGTGTGCCAGCTGGTCCGTATACATGATTATTGCTGTAGATAGGGGGCTGGACATGACCTGGCTGTGGAGGATACTGGCCGCCACCAGCCATGCCTGCGTAGACCCCTTGAGCGGCAGACTGTGCGGCAGACTGTGCGGCAGACTGTGCGGCAGAGTTAGCCTGAGCCTGTGCTACTTGTGCGCGTTGCTTGCACAAGGCCTCTGCTTGTTGCTGCCGTTGGGTTCCTGGAGCAGGAGATCGATTCAACGAGCTCGCCTTGAGATTCATCGGTGGGACGAATGGCCCTGTGTACTTTTGTTGCGTGATAAAGGGATGCAACTTGGCTTGCTGGGGCGACCATCGTTCCAGAGGGTTGATGTTTAAAAGACCTCTAACAAAGTCGATAAAGGCGATTCGACTGCTCATTTCTAGATACGCATGTCATGTTAGCGCAGACCTCGGTTCCACTTAGGACGACGATGTGACATACCGCGGTCGATCTCGCTCTGCTTCATGTTTTTTCGTGGCATGGGATACGATTTGATGATATCAGGCAAAGTGCTTTGCTGAAAGTACTTCTTGCTAGGCTGTTCCTTCGTGTTGTGCTCTCGAGCGTATTGCTCCATGCTTTTCAAATGGTTTGTTCGTCTGCCGAACTCATCTTGCCGTTTCTCAAAGAATGAATCCGCTTGCTTGCCCATCTCAATCATCCAGTTCGGAGGAGTTCCGAGCATTTCGACAATACGAGCGATTTGATTGTACTCTGAAGATCCCGGGAACAGCGGAAGTCCAAGGAAGAGTTCGACTACTATGCATCCTAGGGACCACATGTCAATAGCCGACGAGTAAGGCAGACCAAGAAGAACTTCGGGCGAGCGGTAGAATCTGGATTGAATATAGGTATAAACGGTTTGGCGTTCGTCGCAGGCCGACCCGAAATCAATGATTTTGATGATTGGGCTTTCCAGGTTCTTTAAAAGAATATTCTCTGGTTTCAGATCGCAGTGGATCAGGCGGGCCTTGTTCAACAGAGCGAGGCCATTGAGAAGCTGCTGGGCGAACACTCGAACGAGGGTCGTGCTGAGTCCTCGGAACTGGTTCTGTTTAATCAACTCGTATAAATTGACGCTCAGCAACTCGAATACTAGGCAGAGATGTTGTCGGTGAATGAAAGTATCCTTTAACCGTAACAAATGATGGTCGTCATTTTTATCGAGTTTGGTGTTGAGCTGCATGAAGTTTTGTCAATCACACGAGCCAGTCATATGAAAAGGATTTCCCGACGATATACACACTTACCAAATCAAGGACCGATACCTCCATCATGCTCTGATTAAAGTAAGCCGTGCGATTTTTAATGACTTTGACGGCGACGACTTCTTGCGTCTTCAGGTTCTGACATTTCACAACCTGGCCAAATGTTCCCTGACCAAGAACATCCAGAATGAGATAGCGATTTCTAGTTTCGCAAGTGTTAGCGAAGAGCCATCGGGGTAACAACAGTCCAAAGCGCTGTCGCAAAAGAGGCATCCTCACTTATGACCTGCTTCTTCGGATCCCAGTATGTCGTTCACGTAAAGAATGTAGTCACTGTCCTCGTTGTCATAGCCGTCGTTCTTGACTCCTTTACTTGGCTTCGTCAGGACTCGGCGAGGATTTCGGGAAGTCTCGTATTTAAAGTTAGGGTTGCAAATGCGATATGTGGCGGGTAGGTGAGAGGTAAGCGCTTGAAGAGGCTGTAGAGCGCATCAGATTAGATGTGGTTAGTCGATGAGCATGTAAAATGATACTTGAGGCTGATTCTTCGTCGTCTTTTCTTTCGTCATCTTCTCACCATCTTCATCTTCTTTCTCATTTTCTCCATCTTCTCTGCTTCTTCTCTTCTGCATCTTTCTTTCTCTCTCACTCTCTTCATCCTCTTCTTCACTCCTTCTTATCCTCTTCTCTTCTCCCTCCCCTCGATCATAGCATTACAGAACAAGACAGGCCAAGGGAAATACACATACACTAATGAAACCTCCCTCCGGATTCGCTCGTCGAAACGGCGGCTGGCGGTTATTTTTCGGCCTCAAGTCAGACACATCCCGCACCTTGCGAAATTCAGGCACAGCCTTGGGAACGGCAGGCGGCGGTGGGTTGTGTCGCCGAGGCGATCTCGGGCCATTGGCAAAGGCGCCGTCGAAATTGGCCAGAGTGGACGACGAGTATCCGTCATGGGAGACGGCATACGGCGTCAATGGCGGCGGCGGAAGCTGCTGACCGGATTGTCGGGTGGCATAGTAGGGGCTCTGCGGATATTCGGCCTGGCTAGCACTAGGCGAGTGAGCCTGCGAAGATGGATGAGAGAATTGGCTGGCCTTGGGTGCGTAGGGCGAGGTGGGCGACAAGGTATCCATGGGAGAGTAGCGCTGAGCAGCGGACGATTGTTGTAGCTCATGAGGCGAGTGGAGTTGGGAGGAGGAGCGACCGGTGGAAGGGTGCGACTGGTGGTGAGACCTCATGGGATGCTTGAGGGCAGCGTGAGCGGCGTGAAGATCGTGAGAATTCTGCATGGTAACGTCGCCATTGCCGTCCCGGGCCATGGAAGCAGATGGCATGGAAGGAGTCGTGGCGATATTGGAGCCGTGGAGGACCATGGGTTGGCCGGCGGGATGATGGACCATGGGGAGGCCGGTAGCCGCGGCGTGAGCGGCGTGAGCGACGGCGGGAAGCTGCGCGTGGTCGTAGCCGTAAGCGGCCGCAGCAGGGGGCGGCTGTTGGGCCGGGTATTCTCGAGGCATTTGACCGCGGCCGTTATTAAGTCGTCGCGATGCGCCGAACGAGTCGTTGTATGACGGTTGCCACGAAGAATCCATGGTGGGGAGGCGACGTTCAATGGAGAGGAAATGTGGTGGTGCAGCGGTGCGGGCGTTGCAGCGCAGTGCAGTGCGCTGCAGTTGCGGCGGCTGCTCCCTCTGGAGTCTGGACTCCCTCGACAGAGCAGCGGTGCCCAGCCAGATGACCAAGTCCGTCGGGTACAAGTACGGTGTTGTATGTGTGTACGTACCTCTCTGTCACCTCAGACCTGTACGGAGCAGGTACCTACCTCCTACTCTGTACTCCGTATTACAATGTATCGGGGCCAGCAAGCACGCAAGCAGGCAAGTCGGACGCGGCGGACGCAATCAAGTCATCCAGTCGACACAGCGCGCAATTCCGTTCAATCAATTTTCAGGATCGTCAGAGGCAGTCAGAAAAGCCAGAATCGTCCGAATCCGTCAGGTGCTAGTCCAAGGGCGATCGGTGCCTCGCAGCGCGCACGAGGAGAGAAGCAACTGGGCTGATGAAGCTCCCAAGCTCCAGATGCTGGACCCCGTCACCGACTCACCGCGTCCGAGTCAAGCCAAAGGAGGGGGAGGAATGGTACGGCGGTCGGCCGCACCAAGGAAGTCACTCGCCGTTCGGCCGTTATGGCCCCACCAGGCCAGGCCCGTTATGGAGTACCTACCTAATGTACATACCAGGCACCTACATACTGGGCCTTACTGGCACTTGGCACAAGTTGGTTGCCAACTTGTTGGCGGCCAGTTGGCGGGTGCAATCTGCATATGCCGCTAGTCACGACTTCATCAGCGGCACACTTTCAGGCTTCATCAGTACAACCTCCAGTACACTCTTCATCTTGGCTCTCGAGAGTGAATTCCTGAGTCTGTGCAATACACATTTGACGTCCATCCCTGGGCGCGGCAACTGTTGGCCTCGTGCCCCTGCTCTTCCTTCATCACCCACTCGCCACCCGCTTTCGACGAATGTATCATTTAGAGACTTTCATTGAGAGAGCTTCATCGGCAAGGCATCCCTAAGAGCAAAAGAGACTGACATCACGCCAATGGCAGTCGAAGTAACGATGTAGTGAAACGATTAGTGGACGGCATTTGATGCGTCATCATCCAGCATTAGATTGCTTAGTCGGTATCAACTTGTCGAATCAAACCGCCAGGGAAGTTGTATCTACGGTTATAGATGCAGAGGGCCTCTCACCATCACTGAAGAGCACAAAAACAAATCTAGCCCCGCGCTCTCCTCCTCCCCCTTTCCCCGTCTCCGCGCTGTGCCCCAAGGGAATTGTCTTGTCTTTTTGTTTTCTCACGATTGTAGCGTGAACCGAGCGGGGGGGGGGGGGGGGGGGGGGGGGGGGGTCGGTCAGAGCGGCATGATGGGATGGGATGGAGGATGGGATGCGTAATGATATAGCTGAGTCGATGTTCGGTGTTCCTGCACATCATGATTGCTATCGGGGGGATATGCCTAAGCGAGTGGCGCGCTGGAGACGGTTGCTTCTCCTGATCGAGATGTGTGTGGAAGGATCTTTGATGTTGTGTTATTACTGTGTTATTATCAATGCCACTGTTACTATTACTGTCAACTGTTCTATTACAGTGTTGTTGCTTTGCTGTTCTTATTGCCGTTGTTGTGTTTGTGTTTGTTGTTTCAAAACTTTCAGTTATCATGGGCTGCTGGCTGTTGTTTTGTGTTATGCCATTGCTGTGTTCTTATACGTGGGTACGGTGTGGGAGTTGCTATCTTACCTACCTCCTAGGTAGGTTACGCAGGCAATACATACTTGAAAACTTGACACACGCAACCTCTTCTCTTTCGTCGTTTGTTGTACACGACGTGCTTTGGAGGATTGAGCCAGAAGAGGGAGTAGAGGACACGTGGAATACCTAGGGAGGGATTGGAAGGATTGAAGGAATGCAGGAAGGAAGGAATTTGCATTTCATCGATTCCAGGAGGGAAGGTGGGAATGTACGTACGGAGTAATAGGTTTTGTTTTTGTGCGTTAGGGATGTTGAATTTACTGTCAGAAACATGTTTCGGGCCTAGTACACGCCGTAGAACGTTCCTGTTATGTACATTATACATACATTAGGTAGATAGTTATTAAATGGACAGACAGACCGCTGATTGATTTGTTCATCATAAATTCGAAAGTAGTTTCGAGTGATGTTCTGTATGTATCTTGGGGAAGTGTACGTTTCTACGTCGCGATGTATGGCAACCACGTGTGGCGTGCATGATTCAGCAGCTTCATTCAAGTAGATACACTTCACCCAGATGCAAAAACACTAGCAGTGGAGAGTATCATGTATACATCAACACGTCGATTGTATGTATCTCCTCCGTGTGATTAACCACGCCCAGCACGTCTATCTGCAATAAGAGAGAAAGCGAAACCAAGAGAACGCACCATCTCAACGCCATACGCTCATTGTCCTGCACCTCTCGACCGATGACCGCAAAAAAAGACGATATGAGCAGGAAACTAAGACTGATAAGCTCATGCATGAAGTGACCAAGTGAAATCCTCATAATCCAGACGATTCAAGATCAAAATGATAAAGGGGGCCAAAAAAAATTGCAAAAAGAGTAGGGAAAGAAACATGCTCGAAGAACCGCCGCTCAGCGAATAGCATGCCATCAAGTAGATGCAGAAGCAAGCAATTTGGTGAAGCCAAGCTTAGCAAACAAAGTATCCATAGCCACCCACTGTCGACCGCACTTTTCGAGATACTTGTCCACCACGTTCTTGACCGTACCAAACCTGACGCGATTATGCTCCGCCAGCGCCAGAATCGTATCGCGATCCTGTTGCGACAGACCATCGTCTGAGTCACTGGCCTTGGTGCGAGCCTTGTCAACGTCCCACAGGCTGGCAAAGTACACCAGTTGATTGTACACGGCCTTTTCGGTGTACTCGTATCGCATGCGTCCCAGGCAATCACGCGCAAGACCCTTGGGCCCGAGACAGCGCGCGCCATAGACGCTCATGTTTCGCGTTCGGTTGCCGCATTGCGAGTCGTCGCAGACGAGCCAGCCTTCGTAGTATCGCGAGGTTTGCTCCCGCACGGCATGCTCGACCTGGGCGACAATGGACAGCGTTGAAATGACGGCTCCGCATCCGCCGCTACACAGCAAGCCAGAGGCGGATACCTTTTCAGGGGCGGCGGCCAGGCCCTCAAAGGCGGACGCCTTCTTGCACTTGCGGCATCGAATCGTCAGTCTCGCACAGTCACCAAATCGTACGTCGTCAGGAATTTGGGACTCGAGTGGGTGGATTTCAACGTCATTGTTGGAACTGTTCTGTTGCGCCTGGTTCGAGCCATAGCGTCTGATGTCGAGGCCGAGCTGTTCGGCCAATTGTGACGAAGAAGTACCCGCA
>QEQW01000521.1:0-19587 GCA_004016085.1 Claviceps quebecensis
ACGAAATGTGCGCCTCCGCTGCGCGTCGGCACACGATTTCTTCAGTTTTGCCTAATGAGATGTCCAAGGTACATGTGTGTGACGCCTTGTGCGTACTGTAGACTGTAGTCTGTAGTACATAAGTAAGTACACGGAACAGCTTACTCCGTACTGTATAAGTCTAAGTCAAAGTACCCAGTACATACCAAGATACAGAGCTGGCTGTCAGGGTCCACCGTCACCGATTGGCGATCTTAAGTTCTTATCGGACAGACTTTGGGATTTTTTTCTATCGCAGGGTCCAGGGACCAGGTTTTCGTCTCGCGCAAAAATACTTGAACGTCTATCAATCGCGACATTGAGAAAATCGGTCACTCCCATGACTCTCCGCAAACAAGCTTCATAACGGGCGCCCTCGCCTTCTACACTTCGCATCGCTACATGCATCATCACTCACTTGAACCATCTCACTTCTGATCTTTCTGCGCACCAACCCCTCTCGGTTGCGCCTCAGTCTTCTCTCGATCTCTAGCAGGACTTGACGCTCCATTGCTCACTCACTCTGAGCATGTCTGGCTTTCAGATCCCCGGTCTGGGGCAAGCAAAGCCCAACGAGGTCCTCCCTCCTCTTCCCACCGACATTCTCGTCGCCGCAGCCAGCGTGGGTGATGTACCTGTCGCGTCCCATGTGGCCGCCGAGGAGGCCGTCAAGGAACCGGCCCCCAGAGATGAAGCAGCAGCCGTGAATGCGGCTGCCGCGCCTCAGGAAGATATGAGCACTGGTGATGCTATGAACATCGACGAGCCCGATAGTACGCCGTCACTGACCGGGGCTCTCGAGGCCGCCATCGGGGGCCTAGACACCCAGCCCGTTGCGCCAGAGCAGACACAGCCTGCCACAGGCGAAACCGAGCTTCAAAATGATCAGGGCGAGCATCCGGAATGGGAAGTCGACTCTTCGCCGTACCAATCCTCTGACTCCTCCGACTCCGACTCTAGCGATTCCGACTCTTCCGACCAAGACTCGGACAAAGATGGCTTCGAGCTCCTAGGCGTGGAGGAAATGAGCCGCCTCTTGATGGAAGCCGAAGGCGGGTCCGACGATGAAGGTGACCGCGGCAAAGCATCCAGCGCAGCCCAGCTACGAACCAAGAACGAAATCGCCGAAGAGATACTACCAAAGCCCGACGTCGTCATTACGGAGGACATGAAAATCGAAGAGCTCGGATCAATAGAGAACATGGTCGACACCATCATGCTCATCAAGGCCATCACCCCCGGCGAATACCAAGTCCTCGACACCGGATCCGTTCTCTGCACCGACCAACGAAAAGTCATTGGCGTGGTGGCCGAAACTATCGGCAAGGTCCTGCAGCCCATGTACACCGTCTACTTCCGCTCCGCAGACGAGATCCACGACCTAGGCCTCGAGATCGGCACCAAGATCTTCTACCCGGTCGATCACGCATCCTACGTCTTTACAGAACCGTTGAAGAACCTCAAGGGCTCCGACGCGAGTAACATCCACGACGAGGAAGTCGGCGACGAAGAAATGGAGTTCTCGGACGATGAGAAGGAAGCAGAGTACAAGAGAGCGAAGAAGCAGCAGAGGCAAAAGGATAAATCAAAGGGCAAGAACAGTACCGGCGGTACGGGAGGCCAGACTAGGGGTCCGCACCCGTTGAGTCAACAGATGGCCGTTGATGATGGGGGGTTGAACTACGATGATGACGACGGTCCCTACAAGCCCCTCACGCGACCACCCGGTTTCGGTTCCTCCGGCTCTGGCCTCGTTTCAAGCGAATCCACCGAGCCGATTCCCCGAGCTGGATTTAGACGCGGCGGCGGTGGTGGCCGAGGAGGCGACTCCAGAGGTAGAGGCGGTCGCGGCAGAGGATCCAGCCGAGGCGGCAACAGCAGCCATCATAGTCGCGGCGGCGGCGGCAGCGCACACGCAGGACCCTCGCGAGACGGATACGCCCTCCCTCCTCAAGGGCATCATAATCCCCAGGCCTCCTACCCCGTGCCGCCGCCGAATCCAGCGCAACTCTCCAACTTTGGCTTCCAGTTTCCTCCTGGCTGGCCTATGCCGAACCCAGCCGCTCAGGGTCAACCTGCTGCTTCTGTTGCTGCTGCTGTTCCACCGCCTCCTCCTGGCTGGCCCGTCCAGAACCAAGGCCAGCCTGCTCCTGGCGGTGCTGCTGCGCCGAATGCATTTTTGAATCCTGCCTTGCTGGCCGCGCTGATGAGCCAGATGCAGCAACAGGGCGGCCAACAAGGCTGGGGGGGATTTCCGCAGCAGCCACCTCACGGTGGTCAGGGGTAGGGACTGTAAACGGTGATGAGGCTGGCGGAAGTGATCATCTCTCGTGTAGTATTTCTGAGGTAAAGGTGCATGTAGTTCTGGCGTTGAGGTAATTTTTTTTAAAACTATTTCTCTTTTATTGATTGTTGTTCTTTGGGGGGAAACAAGATAAAAGACAGGGTAGGGTAAAGCAAGAGCAAGGAAATTGCAATCTGGGCTTTCTATCGATTCAAGGCAGAGGCAAGGACAAAGAGCAAAAAGCATCACACTAGGCGTTTCTGTACAATTTGCTTCTTCTCAATTGACTTGATGTCACGGCGGGGTGTCGCGTCTGCTTGTATTGTAGCAATGCAAGTTTTATTTCTCGAGGTCGGGCAAATGCGACAAGCGGTAATGGTACTTGACTTCACGAAACGAACTCCGGTGACCATCACGACATGTTGAAAGGGACTCAAGCTCTGTCCTTTGATACTAGAGGAAAGAAATAGCCCGTGGGCTGATCCATGAAATACGGATACATCTGGATACATACAATCTGCGTGTGCATATCATCAGGCCCCGAACTTGTGCCAGGCAAGCTCGTAGACGAATCCGAGCGTCATTTTCGCATGCTCCAGCATGTGCTCGAACGAGAGACGGTCAATGGTATCCGACGTCGAGTGGATGTCTTTGTTAGACTTATCAAACGCGGACTCAATGACAAATGCTGATGGGTAGCCAGCTTTGGAGGCAGAGGCATGGTCAGAGCAGGCGTAGCCACACTTAGTTTCAACCCAGGGGATTTGACAGTACTAGAGATAATGTGTCAGCATATTTCTCCCTCACACTCAGATCCCTACACTGTCGCGAATGCCCCGTCACTCATGCCTATCGTGCAATTCTCTTTGTCTAGTGCCATGGATGAGGATGAGAGACGACAGCTGTGCTAACGAAAACATACCTGTTCGATGATAAGCTTGATAAACTTGGTCAGTCCAGCATCCACATAGTCAACAATGACCCCCACGCTCTCAGGAAGACCCGCATCACGGGTCCCCTTGACAAAACCAGTCATGTCTTGCTGCAGCATAGCCTTGACATCACGCTCCTGCTCCTCATACTCCTTGAAGATAGCCTGACTGCCCAGCAGACCGCCCTCTTCAGCGCTATACCAATGAAACTCAATAGTGTTCTCGGCTTTGCCCGCCACGATTTCCTCAGACGCCAGCACCGCCGCGAACACCTCCATAATGGTCACAGTACCGGAACCATCATCATCAGCCCCCGGAGCAGCCAGAACAGGCAGCCACAAGTTAATAGAGTCCTGATGAGCACCAATGATGATGGTGCTATTGCTTCTACCGGGAATAGTAGCAATAACAGAGCTCTGCTTCCATGTGTGAGGGAAGCTCCTCGCGGTGACCTTACCCTCTGCCCCAGCACCCTTGATCATCTCCGATACCAGTCCGAGCAACCACTCGGAGGACTGACGGCCGTAGTCCGAGTTGTAGTATCGCGTGTGGAAGCTCGTCAGCTTTTGCAGGTGTTTTCGCATGCGCTTCTTGTCCAGCTCCGGAACGAGCTTCTTGACGGCATCATGTTGAACGCATTTCCGGGGAAAGGCGACTGATGTCTTGGTGGTGAACTGCTTTTGACCTAGATCGCGCGTGGCGGTAATGTCCATGAACTGCAGGCCATTCTATACAACATCAAAGAGAGAATAAAAAGGCACAGCGAAAAGAAAGGCGGGGGACCATCATTCAGCTGTTAGCTTTTCCCTCGACTATGTATATGTAGAAGCTTGTCACCGCAGGGTGTGTCGGGGAAGAACGGCACCAGGAAAGGAACTGCACCGCGCGACAAGGCTTACTCGGCGAAGTTCCCACTTCTCATCCTCGGTGACCCATTGGGTCTCTCCTGGAGCGGTTTCGATCAAGAACTTCTCGTATGGATCGAGGACTATGTTGTCCGGTTCGATTTGCTGGAAGAAGCGGGCGGACGCGAGGGGTGCGCTTGCGGCGAGGAGCGCATGCGCGAATCTCATGCTGACGATTCGTGATTCTGGTGAATCAGGTCAGGAGTTCGATATATGATGCGAGTTTTAACTTCTTGGATGAGCGTAGGATCTAGATAAAGTATGAGGGGTTTTGGAAGACCGTGACTGTGAAGATAAAGCCGAGAGTCTACCTACTGAAGCCTTCCTTGTTTGGTGCTAGTGCGGCAATATATGAGGTTACAGGTATGTACGGTATACCAGGTACTGTACGTACTGGCTGCGGGACGGTGCCGGGTCACGGGTGACCCTCCAGTGTCCACTGTCCAGTGTCCAGGCTCCAGGCCCCCGGGGAAGAATGCGGGAAGAATGCGGGAAGAATGCGGGAAGAATGCCAAGGTTGTTGCATCACGTCTGGTATTCCCCTGGTATTTCCTTGGTGCCACGTCTTGCGACTCACGATCCTACGTCGATGATACATCTCGGGCTCCAGGCCACATGTCGTTGTTTGCCATCTCGTCCAGTCCGAGCGCACAAGCTGAACCGTGTCTTGCTTGTTCGCTCGTGTTCCTGCAGCACCGCCTTTCCAGAGTTATCTCGCGTGACAGCACGACGCCGTCAAAGCAATCAGTTCATTTCCGCGTCCTGTCACTAGGTAGCTCTTTTCCTCTTGTGTCTGAAGATTCCTGATTGTCTCTTCTCAGCTTCGTGTTTCCTTTGACGCGAAATCACCGACAGCCAACTTAGTAAAAGCATCTTTCAATGCTTTCCAAATCATAACCACACATGGCTCTCTCTTCTGAACGAAGCGCCCCATGGCTTGCGCAAGTATGAAGCGGAGTCAACGTTTTAAACTTTTTCTCATTCCTCATTGAACAATGAATAGACTTGCCAATGTGCTGGTACTTGGCAGAGCCTACACGCGGAACATGAGCTCACTAGGTAGTCAATTAGTCTTTTTTTTTCATTTTCTTTTTTTTTCATATGTAGCTAACAGAGAAAAGGAGGGAAGAGGATACATAAAGCAAGAAAACAAGTCTCGAAAACTGAGAGTCCAATGACCAAGAAAAGTAAAGAAAAATATGAAAACACAATCTATTCTTTCCACCAGTACGGAGTACACAACACACAGTCTCACCTCCGTCCTCGTCATGGCCTCGCACACTCTCCTCTCCACGCTCTCCCTCCTCATCCTCATCCTCATCCTCATCCTCATCCTCATCCTCATCCTCATCCCTATCTTCTTCCAGCCCGCCACACCCTGGGCCGTACCCGAGCTCCTCGAAAACGGCGTCTACGAAGTAACCTTTGAGCCCTATAGCATCGTCCAGCCCCAGGCGCACTTCTTCCACTACGCCACCGATCCCTACACAGACTACACCTCCGTCAAGGAGCACAGCCGCTACGTTCCACCCCCAAAACACAGCGTTCAATGCACGGGCCATGAAGCCAAACAGCTCAACAGCACGGATATTGATCTCGCGAGACGCATGCTCGAGAACTGGTGCGAGGTGTACGGTATACACAAGCAGGCGATTGTGTTGGCGGTGCATGATGGTATGGCGTGGTACCTGTGTAGCTGGGTCTATCAGTATTACCTCAACAAGAGATATGAGGTGTGTGGGCGGAGAGAAGTGCGGTACAGTGAGAGGGAGATGGATGGCGTTTGCGGGAAGAACATGGCTGGGGGATTGGGGTTTTGGAACCTGAGGAAGTATGGGAGGACGAAGGTGGGATGGAATATCTGTGAGGAAAGGGGACTTGGGTTGGAGGTGTTGACGAGGACTCAGAAGGGAGTCTATTGAGCCTGATGATGGAATTTTGGGGCGTCATTTGCTGCGAGATTTCCATGAGCAGTGTGTGGTCTTGTCGGTTTGACCAGCCGACTCTAGCGGGGGGTGTAGGAAAGGGGTTTCTGATGAACTCGGGAGTCGAATATCTACACGTTACGTAGTAGTTGATAGAGTTGCACTGCTGGTCATTTCGAGGCGAACATGGCTGCCATCCGAGGGTATCAGAGAAGACAAATGATCGCGTATGCTACTCCGTTATTCTTATTCTCTGGCCTGAGCTACCAGTCTTTCTTCTAATAGAGAACACGACGCTCGGTAAATAAGTTTCCAAACAGAACGACGTAGTACAGGGATATATGTGCCATGATGCAATGCGTAAACTGGTCGTGCTGCTCGGACTCCACATCCATGAGTAATGCTGCCCCTTGAGGCTTGAAATCCTTCAAGCAAACCTGTAACCGATGATATATGTTCTTCCCTGCGTAGTAAATCGTCTGCATCACCACCCCCATGTCGTCTCTGCTTTTCATTCGAGACTGTGTCATCCGATGAATCGACCTCAGTAATAGTCGCAGACACTGTAGTATCTGTGTGTATCCGCGCGGATCGTCTTGCGAGCCGCAAAGAATTCCCATTCCTTAGCCGTCAGGGTCGAAAGATGCTCCATGCAAGTTAAAGTCTTGACACCAGAGCCATAGGCAGACTCCAAGACAGAGAAAACAAAAGCAAGAGAGAACAAAGAAGAAAAAATCCCAATCTCACACCCAAGATTCACCCAGACGCAAGGAGATTCCGCCCTCGTACCATCATTGTCGAAAGACACTCTACGCAACAATGGCACAATGACCCAGGGAGGGAGGGGGGGGCAAACCCGAGAAGAAAACCCCCCTGGGCCCTCTCACATAAAGATTCACCCAGACGCCCATCATAACCCCATCTCATCATCACTCTGTTCCTCCTCCACACCCATCCTCCCCTCCTCCTCCCGCCGACTCGCCTCCCCACTCGCAGCAATCTTCCTCACCCCCTCCACCACCCCCGTCACAAACCCCCTACTCTCCGCCAACTCCATCGCCCCCACGCCCCTCAAGCTCATCACCCCATCTACCCCATTCTCCAACTGCGCCGTACTACTCCTCATCTTCGCGGCCCTCACCTCCTGCAGATCCCGCAACAGCGAGCGAACCTCCGCCGCAGACGCCACATCATCACCCGCATGCGCGAGGAGCATCTCTGCAAGCTCATACCAGTGATACGGCAACGCACCCGAGGGCGAATTTGCCGTACAGGAGGGCAGAAACGGCGCAGATAGGGGAACCTCGTCATCAGCTCCAAAGGGAGTCGCGTTGCCGCGGGAATCACCTCGGGAGGGCGGCGGAGGGGGCGGTGCCCAGCCTTTGGTATCGACTTTGGTTTCGTGGCGGATCACGTCGCGGAGGGAGTCGGGATGGAGCCATGGCGGGGGAACGATGTTTGCGCGTCGTTGTTTTTTGAGGAGGAGGGCTAGCCAGAGGGGGACGTCGCTTCTTCGGGGGGGTCGTAGTTGGCATGTTGGGCCCTATTTGGAGGAAGGCTCTTATTATGATTAATATGGTTGTTGTCTTTATTTTGGTATTTTTGGGGAGTTTTTGGGGGGGGTTTTTTTTTTTGTCTGGTATATTCTTGGGGGGGGGTTATCGGAGACGGGCCTTACGTACCGATAATAGGTCAATGGACTCTAGTTTCTGTCGCGGGACAATTGTGACGAGCTCCATTTCGCAGAGGAAGGCTACCTCAGAGGGCAGCAGTCCCGGGGGGAGAGAATGGGCCATGGTGAGTGCATGTGCGATGCCGCCGCCGATGGGGAGGGAGAGTTGGTGGTGGTTGCGCGTGACGCGTAAAGAGGTCGTCGCTGCCCCACCATGAACCAATTCTACCCAAGTTTCTAGCCGTTGATGACTGATGACGATGCGAAGGGCCCATTGACTACGAGTCCCGAGTCACGGACTCACGAGTCAACGACACGACTTGCACAAGTTGCCACGCTTGCTTTTTGCGGCAGTGGGCAATACATATGACGTGTTTGGTATGCAATTGGTGCGTCCAACCTCGTGGCCGTCTAGGTACATACTGTATGTAGTCCACGACCATGACCACAGAAGCAGCGGGCTATCGGGCTATCTGAAGATCTTATGGGATCATCAAGCCTGTATCTGATCAGTGATGAGATGTACAATTATCGATCAAACTGACGTTGCATCTACTACATATGCAGTCCCATGGTGCAGGTATACAACGCCCTGTGCCTGTCTAACATCTGAAGACTAAAGATTTCATCTGGTGACCCATAGCTAGAAAAACCCCGTTTTTTAGTATTTACAGAGGGCTTCGGAGTCTCTGAACTTCTTTTACTATGATATTTCGACTTTGCATCACAAGCCAATGCCTAATTCTGTTGACTGGCGCGTGGCCCAGAAATCAAGACTGAACAAGGACGAAATAGACTAGACTGCTAGCCAGTGGATCGGTTCTGTTTCTCACATAAAGTGTAACATTCCCCAACTGTTATTCAACGGATATATTATTGCGCAACCCGACAGGTATAAAGCCAGAACCTAAAATGGCACAAGATGAAGTTCCACCAAAAGAATGCTGCGCCACGCTAAATGGAAAACGGACCGAAAATCACGGGTAAAGTTGTATCTACCAGAATAGACAGCAAAGTGCGACAGTCGACCTGGCCATCAGCAAACCGTCTCTAGAAGACGAGACTTTCCAAAATGCTGCGCCGTCTCTCGCCAGCAAGCCCATGCGTATCATCAAAGTCAAAGTCAAACTCGCGAGCCTGTTGCGCAACATATTGCAGCACAATATGTAGATTCCGGTGAAAATTCTCAGCGCCGAGCTCCATTGACAAGCGTTGCCCACTTTGCAAATGAGCCTGCGCGGATGCCCTGTCGCCGTTTAGACTTTCAAATATGACAAAGAACATGCAGCACACTATTGCTTCGCGGAGATCAGTCTGCTGCGACGTGGCCTTCCTGGTCTCTGAGAGAGCGAGCCCATAGCAGGTGAGTGCTTCGCCATAGTAATCTCGTCCTGCAGCCAGGCCCAAGTACGGGACCTCTGCGCTTTTAGCACAGAGGAGCGTGTGGACGGCTTGGTGGGCGTAATGTATTGCTGGGTTGTCTTGAACCAAGCGAGGGAGAATGCATTCCCAGAATGTGTCGTCGAAAACTGTAGGTGGCGCCGTGGTAGAGAAACAAGGCGCGGCGACATAGCTTGAAAAACTGTGAAAGCTGTTTTGAGATCCGATGGATGCAGGTGGTGATACACTTCCCGACGGGGACTGATACTGCCAGAAGTAGTCTTGCGGTCCGGCGGCGGAATCCTCAGGTGATGAGGTAACATCGCGATCGGAGCGGGGATGCGCGAGTAAGGTCTTTTTCGTAGGCCTTGTCGGCGACTTGGAGTGGCTGTGGATGGCTTCGTAGCCGCCGCAATAGCCGGCCCATTTGATGCAGTTCTTGCATGCAGGCTTCGTCTCATCGCATTTGACGTGACGCTTTCTGGTTTTCCAAGACTAGTCAGCTTAATACTCTTCGCGCCTGACAGAGGCATTACTTGATGGCATACGTACTTGCCTATGCACCCTGGTCAGCATCACGTTTTAATCATAGAAGCATGAGGACAGTGGGAGTATTCAGAAGGCCTGGATTCTGAGCACTGGAAAGTACAAAGTGAGAGACACTTACAAGTGACACACCCTGTTCGCACTTTGGCAAACTTGGCACGCGTCGCACGCTGTTTCTGGGTGACAGGAAACGTCGACATCAGAGATCCGTGACTCGAAGTTCTATACGGCGTATAGTATTAGCAAAGACGTCGTGATGTATCATGTTTCCTTCTCTCGGCAGATGAACATGTTGGAGGTCATACTTTGGCAGCTGCTGGCGCTCCGTGGTCGAAGAACTCGAGTACATTGTGTAAGAGAATTATGTATCCCACTTCAAATAATGAGAGTCGAAGAAAGCAACGTGATTCTAGCCCTCCCTGGTGATGGCAAGACTACGAGTATAAAAGTTGTTCGAGGAAGAGTCAAGGCTCCGGAAGTTGGTCAGACGGCGTGATTTAGAAGTATTCCAAGATGAACCAGGGAGGCAGAATCAGCGGCATGCTGGCAGCCATCTCGTCTCTTATTGCCTGCCTATTGGGAGACAGGATGGTGAGGAAAGCTCATGTAAGCCTACTACCGTACGAGGGACAACGCGTGTGAGACCCGAGTGCTGCGGGGATTGGGCGTTTTGCCTAGGCGGCCGGGGGGCTGAGGCGCCACGCGAAAGGGAAATCCCACCATCGTCACTGCGACCTTTCAGTCGGGATTCATGTCGCAGTGGCGCCGGGCCATGTTCCCTTTAGGTCCCCTGGCCCGCTTTGATGTCAGGGTCGAAGGCCGACGATGATCGTCAAGATTGAAGAAGCAACGTAGAAAAGACGTGATGGATGAAGGGAAAGGGTGGGGGGGAAGGACGGTAGAGGAGGGGGAGAAAGAAGGCCGGGGGTTGTGTGCAATGTGCATGGGCAGCCAGTGGCCACCGCTTCCCTGATGAGATCCATGCTCAGCTGTTGCAGAGTCCATTTGCAGGTAGTAGGTACATATGTATGTATGTATGTAGTTGTATGTACCTACTCCGTATGTAGGTATGAGGTTACAGGTAGGTTACTACGTATGTTTACACACGTACGTATCATGTATACAGTGTGTATGCACAAACAACAGCATCAGGACAAAGACAAGACGAGACACGCAGATGCAGCAGCAATTTCCCCCGCGGTGCACGAATGGCATTGCGTGTGGCAGCGGCAGCGGCAGTGGTGGCGGTGGACGGAAGAAGGGGAAATGAGACCATCACCGAACAAGAACCGTAGGCCGAGTTGGGCCTTGCCATTGGCTCATCCGATGCTGTCTTCAGCCGCCGCCCAACAGCCACGTCCAAGTGAACGGTGCTGTTGACGGCTGGCACTGGCGGCTAGCGGCTGGCAGAAGTGCGGGTCCATGGCGGGCCAGCCAGACTCTCGGCTACGATATTCCCGACTCCTGGCGTGCGCATCCCCAAAAAACTCCCCGAGACCCCGGGCAGCTTCCAGTATATTGAGCGGAGGGCTTGTAAGTTATGGGCAAAATGGTGTCCTTGACATTTCCGAGTTGCTTCTGGAAGATGTCATGTCGAGCGAGTGATGGCCAAAATCGAGGCGGACAAAGCGGACATAGGTGGGACGTAAACGGTAAAACCGGCATCCGTCTAAACAGAAACAGCAAGTCGCTCCAGCGTCTATGTCCCCTTGAGGAAAGACGCCTCTGGAAGAAATCATGTACCTACATCTCCGTGGTACACACATATGTACATGCATTATGATGCATACACATGTGCCTGTCCTGCACTGGTGCTAAAGAAAGAGGTTTGACAACGACAAAGTTAAGATGAAATGCGCGACAAATACACGATGCATACTCTACCTACTCCCTACTCCGTATGCATTCTTGATGCATACAACGTTAGATACATACCGTACATACATACTCCGTACCTACTCGATGCATGTTTCACCTCTCGACGCAGCCCGCGCCTATCCGTACAAGGCCCGCCGTCACCGCAGCGGCTCCAGCCTGCTGGTAATACCTAGTAATACCTAGTACGGCTTCCAGCAATTGAGACATTCCGGTGGTCAACGCTGTCGGCGAATTGCCGATGGGGTCCAAAACGAGGCCATGCCCCACGGAGCTGACGCTTTTGTGACGCGAAGCATGATGCCCTTGTTGCGCTTCAGCTGGCTTGTTGCTGCTTCGCCGGCAAAGAGACAGCTGGATAAGGTTCAAGAATCAAACCATTTCAATGGGGCCGAGCCCATCATGTGCGAGAAATGCCGCGTGCACTCAATTAGCGACTTGGACAGGCGCAGACCTGGATGACCTTTTCAACGTTTGTTGTTTTGGTTTGCGTTGGATCATACCTACATATCAACCGATATTGACGGGTGCAACGCTGAGCGCCCCAATGCAACCGTGACGCATGTCTCTGTTGGCCCTTTGATTGTTCTGGCACATGGCCGTGGTCCCATCTTCTGCATCTCCCGCCTTATGATGCACCATCGCGTCTAATAAAGGACCCAGACTCCCAGTCTCCAGATGTAGGTACTTAGGTGGGTAGCCGCCTTGTCGGGCCTAGCGCCAGCCAAAGGAGCCTCTGACAAGCCAGGGCCGCCAGAAACTGGGGCATCTCCGGGAACATAGCCGGGGACTTGGTCCGTCCCTGCCATCTCCCCAAAGTCTCTTCTTGTTGCCGGGAGCTTGCCTCGTAGGAGGTAGCTGCGTAAGGCGTGACAGGCTGTAGGTACATACATAGGTACATATTATACCGGAAGTCAGGACTCCCGGCCGAATCAGTACATAGGTACATACATACATATGGGGCTCACTCCGGTCCCGAGCTCCGAGATCCGGAGAGAATCGGTACGGGCGGATGCGTTTCCCATTCGGGAATCGGGGGACACAGTGGGAGCGTCTTCGAGCTGCATTACTCCGTCCATAGGTACATGTGTATGTACCTACCCAGGATTCAGATCACCGATGGAGCGGATCATGAAATCCTTGCCCGAAGTCAGCCTGGGTGAATATGTACATGTAGTCCTCGTCGAGAAGGCAGATCGGTCAACTGACAACACAGGTCTAGAAGAGATGCAAACCAACGTCTCACGCTGCTCAAAATGCCTCTATGTATTTGGAATCTCAACACGTGCATAGATAGCTCTGACACCCCGGCACCGCTCTGCCAACGTGAAGATAGGTACAGACAGGTAGCAAGCCTCTCAGTCTCGGGTCTCGAGTCTCACCAAATCTTGATGTAACGCTGCTTGACAGACGAGCTTACACGCCCACCTGCCCCACCCGTGCCTGTGTTACAGTTTGCCATGTGTTGTTGCTTAAATTTCCCGCAAAGGCAAACGGCACGTAATGTAGGAACAACCTTCACTACTCTGTATGTGTCTACAATACTTCTGAGTACTGTACAACACGGCGGAATGGCGCCGATTCAGTTGCCATGCAAAGCATGCACGTGGTCAGCTCCACCGACTTGGAGTTGTCTACCTCCACGGAGTTATACCGCGTTAATGGGCCAGGCCTCCTAGCTGTGCATCATAATGTAACCACGATTACGCAGATGTCATGGCTTCGCTTATTTAGTAGCGGGCACTATGGCATTCCCCGAGGAGCTCCTCGACTCGGCCAGCCAAGGGCCCTGGCCTCTTTCTCAGTTGGGCACAGTGTGATGAGATGAAGATGATCGACATCCCGTTCTTCACGCCCCGAATCTGTTGTGCAGGGGAAAAGATATGGACCCAGCCCGGAGATAGGATTGTAGATACTAGAGTGCAGATATAGTCCGCATCCCAAAACGGAAATCGCTGTCCGCTGTGTGTTGACCAAACGAGACGACGAAAAAGGCGCCAGGCTTGAAGAAGTCCCGGCGTCCCAGCGTCCCGGGTTCGTGTTCGAAATGCCGTTCACAGAAAACAGGGAAGAAGAAAGACCAAGGACAAAGTAGAGGACTAGAGGGCCTAATAGCCACAGCTTCGGGCCTCGTATCTGCAGCCATCGTTGATGAAAGCCTTGCCTGGCCGGTTTTCGGCGTGCAGCCTGTTTGCTGCGGACGACTTCCTGGACCGTTGTGGCGCGGTACAAACCCCTTTCAGATTCTTCTATATGTACTACTCCTCCTTCTTCTTGCTCTTCTGTACATGGTGAGAAGGCTGGAGTGAAGGCACTTGTTCACTACATGTTACTTACTTTCTACCTATAGCATCGCGTTGGCTCCTATGTGGCCTGACAGCGACCCGCCTTTGTTGGCTTCAAACTTGGGTCGTGGTCTTTACCTTAGGTACCTAGGAGGTTACCTCCTACAATCAATCTGGTTGCAAGGATCCGGAGCATCTAATCTTCTGGGGGGCTGCGCATCAGATGAGCGGGAGATGTCTTGTCCCAGTCCAACGGGTCGGGGTCTGGAAGTCTGACGCCATGGCTCTGCTCCTGAGACAAAGGCAACGTCGTGCAAAACTCGGATGGAGGGCCGGGAGCCGAGAGGGGAAAAGAAAACAAACGTCACAAGCACAAAACTTGATGTAATAACGAATGGCCACAATAGAAATACCTGGAAAAGAACAACTACAATAGGAAAACACAAGCGAGAAGGCGCGACGAACCCCGCGAAGACATGTCAAGGCGCGACAACAAGCATCAGCCAAACCCGCCAAAAAGGGCCGCTAATAAGAAGGGCTGCGCTAAACCCGGCCCTCCCTTGTCCTGAATATACCTGAACGCGTACATACCTATGTACATACATACTTACTGCACATAGGTACCTTCTACGGAGTAAACAATCCCGTTGGCAAAACAGCCAGCTTTGGCGTCGTTGGTTCATGACAGCCCAGGCGTTTCAGAGACGAAGACAGACTGAAGAAGGCATGATGTGGTGCAAGGATCGGTTGTGATGACCTGTTTTGGACTGACCATCGCCAGGATGCGTGATACTGTGAATTGCGATACCTACATGAGCGCATATTTTTGGCAGGATACCTAATTTACATACCAGGTCGCGGCATTCAACAACACTAACAGGCACGGAGTAAAGAGAACTGAGGCAACGCCGACACTAACAGCTTTGAGGCAACGCCAAGCACTAAAACAGTTTGAGAGGCAACAACTAAAAGGTACCTGTAACCTACCTATTAATCACAATTGTTCATCACAATCGCCCCAATTGGGCCATTCAACCCATCCTTGTCCTTGCTAAGTCCGATATCGCCATCGCAATTAGTTTCCGCACGTACTACGGACTCCGGAGGTACTCCGTACTCCGTAGAGGATCGGACAAGTCGTGAACGCGGCGTTCAAAATCCAGCAGATCGAGCCGCGCGGTCAACGGCCCGCCGCCAGATCACCACCTAGCAGGCACCATTTCCGCAAATTTCCACTTTACACAAGGTCATTCTCTTCTCACTAGGTATGTATCCTCTCTTACATCACCATTTACCTGACAAGGCCTCTTACATCACCATTTACCTGGTCATTCCAGAAAATTCGTCCAAGTGGCCAAGTTGCTGGTCGTCGAAGAGTCACGTCAAGTCAAGTCGAAGCAGTGAGTAGTGCAGTGCAGTACAGTGCAATGACGCAACCAACGACCTCCCTCGTCCTGGTCAAGGCTACTCCGGAAGAGAAAACTGCCATTTGCTTGCGACATCAGCCCCATTGGGGATCGAGTTTCACCCCCGAGGGCTATCTGCGCCGCGAAGAAGGACTGCAGGAGTTGAGTCTCGCGAGAGATGGCGGCTTGACTGTCTGGACACTCACCCCGAATACCGACGCCGACGACAACAGCAGTAACAAAAACAAAAACAAAAACTACAACACCGACGATGCTCCCGCAGGTCGCCCAATCCTCTCCTCGCTGGAAACATATCGCAAAAGAGCCATCGTCCGAGGCACAGACGGCATCGTCCGCGATGTCACCGCCCACGGCGTAGCATCTGTCTTCACCCCTCCCCATCACCGCCGGAAGGGCTACAGCTCCAAAATGCTCTCTCTCCTCGGCGACGAACTCGCTCGCCAAGAAGCCCAGCAACCAGGCAGCGCCGGCTTCTCCGTCCTCTTCTCCGACGTTGGCAAGACCTTTTACGCACAGCACCACTGGATGCCCTTTCCGAGCACCCATCTGAGCTTCTCTGTCCATCTCCCCGCCTCCCCCTCGACCAGCAGCAGCAGCAGCAGTAGTAGTAGTAGCAGCAACACAGTCGACGACCGCTTGACTCTCATCACGGACGACAATCTCCTCGACATCGCTCAGCTAGACGAACAGATCCTCCGCCAGAAACTATCCCGGCCCCCACAACCCCCTCATACAATCCGCGTCGCTCTCCTCCCAGATCTCCCCACCTACGAATGGCACTTCGCCCGCGCAGCCTTCCAAGCGAGGCACGTCTTCGGCAAGACCCCCTCCCTCCACGGCGCGCTCTACACGCCTCCCGGAAGACCCCATTCCCGTGTCTGGATGCTCTGGTCTCTCTCTCTTAGCGGCGGGCTAGACTCCCCCGAGAAGAACGTCCTGAATGTTTTGCATCTCGCGCTGGAGGATCATGATATTCCGGATCAGGATCTTGTGGCGGGGCTGGAAGCTATTATGGGAATTGCGCAGGCGCAGGCCCAGGAGTGGCTGTGTGCGAAGATGGAGATGTGGAATCCGGATGAGAGGGTCAAGGAGCTGATGGGGAGGGCGACGAGGTTGCCTAGTGAGTTGGTTGTGAGGGAGACGGCGAGTATTGCGAGTTTGAGATGGTATGGGGAAGGGGAGGTGATGGATGTGGAATGGGTGGATAATGAGAAGTTTGAGTGGTGCTAGAGGGTTGAGAGGATCATTTTTTAATGGGAACAGGAATTAGAATGGGCCTGCAAGGTCGATGATGTTTGCGAGATGGATGTCGTGGTGGAGAGGTTTGTATCGCGAGACGTACACGGTAAGAGCGTAGAGAGACAATGCGAGGGCTATCTATCGCATGAATTCAGTAACTTTACTGCGTATTTCTGGATGAATGACTGGGCGATTTGCTCGTTCGTTCCCCTCGCTACATCACGTCATGGCCTGTCTCTGGCCTTCGTCATCACGAACAAGAATTAGGATACGTATGGCCCATACAACTAGATAGATCTATCATTAGGTAGGTACATGGGTGATTGAGTTATCACATCATTTCATCCTTGACCGCAGCCCCCCTATTCCCCCTGATATATGCCATGCCTAAACCGAGCACCTACTCCAAGCGCCTGCTACATGTCTTTACTTTTGATGTTTTCTTTGTTTCCTTGTCACACCTTGATCTCGTTTCACACCTTAGCGCCGTCACACCTCAGCCCTATCAGAACTTGACTCCGTCATACCTTGACCCTGTCACACATTGTCCCATCACTCCGTACACCCTTCATTCTAATAGCTTCGGCCAAACATGACCCATTTCTGGGCCTTGCCCTTGCACTCGGGATTCAGGCATGCCGTTTCACCGGGAACCAAATCAGTTCCCTCGGGTTGCTCAAACGGAATACACAGACTCTTCATGCCCATGGAAGGAAGCTTCTGGTTCTCAGGCACGTCTCGGTCATCGTCAGCACGCGTAGTCAGCTCCTTGATGCGGTCCTCGCACTTGCCGTCCAGGCAGAAGGGAATCAGAACCACATTCTTCTCATCCAGGGATGGGAGCACATCGTCCCAGTTGGTGATGACTTTGCGGTGCTCCCTAAAGCAAATCTCCGCCTTCTTGTACATGTCCGCCTGGATGGTCTCCAGGAGCTCAGGGACCTTGGTGGCAAGCTCTTCAATAGGAACCTCGCCCTTCTCGCCGGTGTCGCGTCGAGCGTACGTGACGACTCCCTTGGCGGCATCCTTGGGACCGAATTCAAGTCGCAGGGGAACACCCTTCATTTCCCAGTCGTTGAATTTCCATGCAGGCGTGTAGCCTTCTCTCCAGTCAGACTCGGACCGCACACCAGCCTTTTTGAGCGTCATGCGCATCTCGTCCATCTGGTCTTCGTGCTTCTTCCGGTCTTCGGCAGTGGTGTTCTTGTTGATGCCTACGGGGACCAGAACAGCCTGCAGCTGCGCAATGCGGGGTGGCAGCACAAGACCCTTATCGTCACCGTGTACCATGACCATGACGCCAATGACGCGGGTAGAGAGACCCCAGGAGTTTTGCCAGACATTAACGTGCTGGCCTTTGTTTTGAGGATCCTCCACTGTGATCTGGAACATCTTGCTGAAGTTTTGTCCTAGTGCGTGAGAGGTAGCACCCTGAATGCCTCGGCCGTTGGACGGAATGTAGCCTTCGACCGTGGTGGTGTAGTATCCTCCAGCAAACTTCTCGTTCTCCGTCTTCGTGCCACGGACCACAGGCACTGCGAGAAGTTGCTCGTACACACCGGCGTACAGCTCCAGAATCTCCAAAACTTCTTTGCTTGCCAACTCTTCAGTCAGATGAGCAGTGTGGCCCTCCTGCCATAAAAACTCTCGAGTTCGGAGAAACGGAGTAGTCTGCTTGGCTTCCCAGCGGACCACGGAGTTCCACTGATTCAATCGAAGGGGGAGGTCTCGGTGGCTGCGGATCCATTTCGAGTAGTAGGGATACATGACTGCTTCGGACGTGGGACGGATAGCAACGGGGACTTCGAGTTTCTTGTCACCACTGATTAGTCGTAAGAGTCAGTCGCTTTGAAGTAAGCGCAAGTTGTGGGGAAGGTAGAACCTACGCTCTTTCTACCCAAGCCAACTCGGGCGCGAAGCCCTCAACGTGGTCCTTCTCCTTATCCAAAGACGTCTTGGACAAGAACATGGGGAAGCTGGTTTCCTCCACGCCCATATCTTCGATATGGCTTTGAAACCACTTGCGGATGGTGTTCCAGATATGCATGGACAAGGGACGCAGGACAAAGAAGCCAGAAATCTCCTGGTAGTATTCGACCATTTCAGCCTTGAGAACGACCTCCTGATACCATGCTGAGAAGTTCTCCGCCTTGGAATTTGTGATACCAATGATGTCGTCGGTCTTCTTGCCTCCCACGATGGGGAGGGAAGCCTTCTTCGCGGCCTTGGCTGCCTTGTCGGCGGCGAGCTTGGCCTGCTTCTCTGCCTTCTTCAAGGCGCTCTTCGACTGTTCGGCGGGGGCCTCCATGGTGGGGGGTTAGGTTTTTTATTCTCGGTGCCGCTCGATGTCGACGAGATCAAGACAGATATGGCTGTTTGTTGGAAGGCAGGATTGGAAGCCTGATACGCAACTACTGATTCGAGACAAACAAGACGTAATGCAGTTGTAGAAGCGTGTCGCTAGTGAAAAGGGAGGGGGAGCGCAAAGATAAGGGTCTGGGCGGAAATGACTGTGCGCGATCGGAGCTGTGTCGGAAGTCGGTGTCGCACACGCGTCGCCGCAGCAATGAGCCCCGCGTGGTGCGTGCCCTTTTTTTTCTTTGCCTTTTTTCGGAGAGGGGGGTCGACGCGCACTGAGTCCCACTGACGCAGTCCACGGAGCTGGAACAATCCCAGCTCCGGCAAAAAGTTCGAGGGGCGCTTGGCGGAGCAGCAGTCGCCGCGGGAGCTTTTCCATTGCTGCTTTGCGTGGACAAACCCCGACAACGACACACAAATCGCCCGACACATCGGACTCGCCGCAACCATGGCGACTATGTTCGAGCAGCCCCGGAACGGCACCCTTTTCTTGGGCGGGCAGAAGATCTCGGGATCCGACATCCGTGATCAGAATGGTATGGCACCGGCAGAAGGCTGAATGAGGGTCGAGACGCGACACCGTTTCATGCTAACATCATCCCAGTTCTCGCCACGCAAGCAATCGCAAATGTCGTCAAAAGCTCGTTCGGCCCTAGTGGTTTGGACAAGATGATGGTGGACGACATCGGTGTAAGCTCCTTCTGCCGTCACGGCCTTACCCTCCCCTCTCCCCTCCTGTTG
>QEQW01000522.1:0-19550 GCA_004016085.1 Claviceps quebecensis
AAGATGATTGGCCAGCGACGACCCTCAGGTGGTCCTGACCCGCAGGTGGATAGGGGGGCAGAGCCTCAGATCCTCTATACACTCCCTTGAGCGGCAGCTGTCTGGCCCTTTAACAAGTCACGGGACGCGCCAAGTCACAGCCTGGCTAATGCTATGACGATTCAAAACCCAATCCGCCGATTGGGATTCGAGCTCGGTCTTCTCCTCCTCCTCACTCGGGAGTCGGAATGGCAGGGGTTGCCTAGCGGCTAGACGTGTCATTGATAGCCAGCCACGGGATACACGACAAAGCATAGACATGCGGGGATGAGTCCATTGTCGGATCAAGTGAAGTCTAATTCAATCGTTCATCGAGGTTCAAGTCTCCAGGTGATCGACTAGGTATAGCTTGACAACAGCCCAAGGCTTGGACGATAGGATGGGGCGGATCCCGTCACTTCCCGCGCCGCGGCAGCCAGCAGACACCAGCGATCACCTTCTCAGTTTCCGCATGCACCCGGTCCAGCCGGCCCCAATATCTTCGGACATGGCCAGAGAAGCTCCAGAATACAATTGTCGACTTGTCGACTACCATTCTGACGCTTTCTTGCTGACCAGAACGTCGTATAATGCAAACATAGCTTCTTCATATCAATCGACACTGCAACAATTTTGGTATCACCGACCAAAATCACGATGGGGAACACCAACAACGCAACATAAACGAGATCAAGAAAACGTGCGTGCCTCGTCTGCGCCCTTATTCACACCGACACAATGCATGTCCGAGTCTCAAACGGCTCACTTCAGTCGCTTCTTTGGGCCAAAGGACGAATCGGGAAAAGGTGACAGTTCGAATTACAGACAATTGGACTACGCGTAACGCATCACACCAATCGATGATGGTTCGAAAATAGTTCTATACTTGAGAACGAGAATAAATAAGACCTGTCACTTCACCGCTTGGGCTTCGCGGACGGCCAGCTGAAATCTCGTCTAATCCGGCTCGGTAGTGAAAGTCTCCGCAGTAAAAGTCTCCGGTATGTGAATCGCCAAATGAGCTTGGCTACCGCAGCAGGTGTTCCGAAGGCAATACTTCCACGAAGCTCAATCCATCAAGCCAAGCATTTGGCGGGAAACGCCGCGTACGAGCTATCATGACTGTATGACCAGCTCGTAGAGAAGAAGATGCCTCGCGATGTCTCTGATTGTCTCCTCGTTCTTGCTTCTCTGCAGCCCTTGCCTTATGATGGATGGTGAGCGATATTCACAGATCTTGATGCAAGATAATTCCGACCACCTGATGTCCGTTTGGTAATGTCTCTATGAAGCAGGAATACCACATCGTCAATGCCATCGTGTGCCATGCCTCGTCTCGGCATAGACCAGTCTATAAAGACAGTCTATGTGTACTCCTTGGCGATAAATTTGAAGCTCAAGTCACTGCTCAGCGTTTATTTATGGATAACGACTCCCTCACTGCGCAAGTCGAGGCTTGCTCCAAAGTTTTCGTAGGACGCAGATCAGCATGCCGTGATTGTAGACGATCAAGAGGAGGAATAGGTACAGCCAACGAGGCACTCGTACGAAATGAGCGGAACGCTCCGCTGCACAGAAAGCTGAAGTCACACGCCATTTCGAGCCCATACAGATTCTTTTTCAACGACTTATTAAGCTTCGTTTCTTACTCAACTTTGGGGAGACTACGTAGTGTGCATTAGCCTGCGACTTCGGACCAATAAGATTTGAAGAATGCTTTTGCAGCCAAACTCCTGTGTCCCATCATCAAGCAGCTGCATCCCCTTTGAAACAACGATGCTGTCACTACGGGCCTGCTTGTGCCACAAGTTACAACCTCGATTCTATCCATTTACGTCCAAAATCAGCGCCTTTCGTCAAATACCATCATCAATCGGTTGGCATGACGGCGGCGAACCGGCTTGATCGTTTTTGTATCGCAAAGCCGCGGCATACGGAGTACCTAAGGTATGTACATACCGGATTGTCACCGGTACGTCATCCGGGCTGAGAGCTTAGGTCTAGGCTCGCGCTACTGCATCTGCGCGCTGTCGCCATTTGTCGCAATGGTGTTTTCGGGCTCAAGGAACGCCGAACAGGTAGAGGTACCTATGGAGTACGGTATGAGTCTGCTCTACAATCAGCCTCTACGTAGTATTCTGTCGGATTGCGAGCCTTTTCCCCTGCGTCTCATGGGATCATGACTGATAACTTAGGTACGTTGCTCTTTCTCCAGAGTGACAGCAGCTTCCAAGTCTGTGTTTTCTAATTAGCCGCTCGTAAGTACTGCACATTATGCGTATTTATATGTATGTATGTATGTATGTATGTACATGTACATAGGTAGCTTGCAGCACCCCGCGCTCATGAGTCAACAGCTGTTAATTATTAAGGTGGCTGTCGCGTTCCCGCGTTGAGGCAGGCCGCGGCACCAACTTCTATCCCTCCCCACCCTTTGAGCCCCGTCGTGGCGCTCCGACAACGCTGCGCTGGTCCAGACTGCAACGATCTTCACTCGCTCAACAAGGCCGTGACGCTCCCATCATTCCGCCCCTTCTCCGACCGACGGCCTTCTGCGTTCTGCTGCCTGTTTGTCGTATATCGATCCGGTATTGCTCGCCTGCATCTTTACTTGCGTGGTTGGGAGGTCTTCCCTTCCTGTCTTGAGAACTTCACCATGAATTCCGCCGCGCGGCTTTTCTCATCCTCACTTGCGCTCCGTCGCCTTCACGTCACGTCTGTCCGCGCCACTTCTTGTCGATTAAACTTTGGCGCTGTTCGAACCTTCTCCGTCTCAGCTCATAACATGGCTTCTTCCGGCAAGATCAAGGTCAAGAACCCTGTTGTGGAACTAGATGGCGATGAAATGACTCGAATTATCTGGCAAAACATCAAGGACAAATTTATCTACCCGTATCTTGACATTGACCTTAAGTACTATGATCTCGGTCTCGAATACCGTGACGAGACCAACGACCAGGTCACGATTGATGCTGCCGAGGCTATCAAGAAGTACTCTGTTGGTGTCAAATGTGCAACTATCACTCCCGATGAGGCTCGCGTCGAGGAGTTTAAGTTGAAACAAAGTAAGTCTGGACAGTGTTCTACTTCAGCTCCAGTAGTATGGACCTCAGCTCCATTAGTACAGACCTCTGACAGCTTCCATCTTCAGTGTGGCTCTCCCCGAACGGAACCATTCGAAATGCCCTAGGCGGTACCGTTTTCCGCGAGCCCATTGTCATTCCTCGCATTCCGCGACTGGTTCCTGGTTGGGAAAAGCCTATCATCATCGGACGTCATGCTTTCGGTGACCAGTACCGTGCCAAGGATCTCGTTGTACCTGGACCCGGCAAACTAGCCATGGTCTACACTCCCCAAGGTGGTGAGCCCCAGGAGATTGAGGTGTTCCAGTTTAAGAATGGCGGAGGTGTTGCCCAGACTCAATACAACACTGATGAATCTATCACTGGTTTTGCACACGCTTCTTTCAAGCTGGCCTTGGATAAGGAGCTGCCATTGTATATGAGTACCAAGAATACCATTCTCAAGAAATACGATGGCCGTTTCAAAGATATTTTCCAGAATATTTACGATACCCAGTACAAGAAGGATTTCGAAGCCAAGAAGATCTGGTACGAGCACCGTCTTATTGATGACATGGTTGCCCAAATGATGAAGAGCAAGGGTGGCTATATTATGGCATTGAAGAGTAAGTGTAGCAGTTTGCTTCCTGGGCTCCCAAGGAGAGATTTGGAGGGTAGAATCATTTTGAGTCGTTGTCGGCTAACCGTTATCTGCTTCCAGACTACGATGGTGATGTACAATCTGATATCGTCGCCCAGGGATTCGGTTCTCTTGGTCTCATGACTTCTATTCTCATCACTCCCGACGGCAAGACATTTGAGTCCGAGGCTGCCCACGGTACCGTCACGCGTCACTACCGCGAGCATCAAAAGGGCAAGGAGACCTCGACCAACCCGATTGCTTCCATCTTTGCCTGGACCCGCGGTCTCATTCAGCGTGGCAAGCTCGACGACACACCCGAGCTTGTTGCATTTGCGGAGAGCCTGGAGCAGGCTTGCATCGATACCGTTGATAAGGACGGCATCATGACCAAGGACCTGGCATTGGCTTGTGGCAAGAACGAGCGCTCTGATTACGTCACCACCAATGAGTACCTGGAAGCTGTCGAGCGCCGCATGAAGAACATTCTGAAGCAGAAGTTGTGAAACATCAACCTGAACCCGACAACCTAAAGCCAGAGCTGAAAGAGCGAATGAAGAAGAAGCGAATTCGAGATTGCTCGACGGTCGCGATGAATAAAATACCCTGGCCATTGGGTCGCCGCAGAATTTTGCATAGAGGAGGATCTTTATTGGTTAGGGGCGGGTTGCATTTACCCCCCATCTCTTGGGGACAAGCGTGATAAAATGGAATCTAAGAATCATCAAGGTGGACATTTGCATCTGGAATAGAGAAGCATGTCGTTATTGGTCGACTGGAGCCCATGGATTTGTTGTGCAGTCATGTTCACCTCACCAACTTATCGAGTGAAGAGCAAAGCGAGGACCAAATCGATCGAAAGTAGATGAAAGAGCATCACGCTCCGTGACTTCCCATGCATCGGTCCACTCATGATGTGAACAAAGTGAGGACAGTGCAGAACGGCTGCCGTAAATCATAGTAGTACTCCTCGCCAGTTAAGAAAACGAAACGAATATTCATGTCCATCTGGAGCAGCACCAGGAGGCGAGACGAAAACCCGCGCAACGGTTGAGCCAAATTGCCATTGTCTCTTTTGATGTTTCTAGAAAAGAAAAGAAAACACGTGTGTGCTTGTTATACAATGGAACAGTTTTCAAGCTTTCCCATCCGGCCCTCGTCCAATGCACCAAGCGTTGAACACTCTCAAACACCATCCCAAAGTTACAAAACACCAAAAAAAAAAGGGGGGGGGGGGTTTACTGGATAAACAACCCCCCAAAAAACCAAAAATGATGCGTGAACGTTTTTGTTTTCCAGTTCAAGATATTCATCTTGTGGTTTCCCCTTTCCTGAACAAGTACCCATCTTCCGATTCCTTCATGTTGTCATGTACTCAACTTGCACGACCGAATTGCTTCGCCTTAAAAACGCCTCCCTTTACGCCCCCCCTTATTACCCTCCATTTGTCCACTGATCCAGACTGACTGTAATTTTCATTCCCCATCTTAATCCCTCTTTGCATGCCAAATTATGACCAAGAACGATGAAGTGAATCCTATTCATCCCTCTTGGGTGTATGTGTTTCCTTCTTGCTCTTCCTGACGGCAGGAGAATCAAGGTCACTCTTTCTCTTCTTCTTGACAGGTCGACCGAGTGATCCGCCGGGTCTGTAGCCAGGATCGTCGTCTCTCTTACGTTTACCGCCGCGGCTAACGGGGGTTCCGACATCGACGTCTTCATCCATAATAGGGTCCCAGTCTTGGCGCTCGCGCTCAGCGGCCCTGGAGGCCATGCTTGTGCGTTTGCCGCGACCGCGACCGGCGCCGCGCTCGCTACGAGAACCGCCGCGTGTTTTCTTTCCGCCGGTATGACCGCCTGTATGGCCATCATCATCCCCGTCATGAGCCTCACTATCCTGGAGGAAGATCTTGGGGGCGTTTTTACGTAGCCAATTGGTTACGCTGGTCGGATTCTTGAGGTGTGGATGTGTGAGGGGCTGAGAAGTAGGATGGGCGCGAGGCGCGAGCGTCGGAATATGTGTCTCTGGGTCAATCAAGCTGTCTATGTCGTGGAGGTAGTTATCCACGTCGTCAGCAGACAGGAAGCTGCATGGATACGTTTCGCCGTCGGGGGGCATCAGATCGGCTACGTAGGAGCACTTTGAAGCCTTGGCTGCGCTGTAGGACAAGTGAGGGATCTCCTCCACAAGTTGCGATAGATGCTTCATAGGGAGCTGCAGTTGTAGTGTGTGCTTCTTATCGAGAGGGAGAAGGAGTTTTGAGGATGTAGGCTTCAGTGACACGTCTATCCGTTTGTCGAATGGAATTTGGGGAGAGTTGTTGATGTCGAGTAGGAGATCTAGGAGACGGCTGAGGAACAGTTTGATTAGCTGATGATTGGCTTAAAGGGAAGAGGATGAAGAAGAAAAGGCGAGGGCTGTTGAAGCCAGTATCATGGAGAGATGTCATCGTACTCATTTTCTACTGCCAATCTTTTTACTGTCGCTGAGGCCTTCTCCTCCTTCTTGTGCAGGTCCTCCCCTTCTTGCATCTTTTGATCGAACACGATGCGCATCTTGCGGTACTTTTTCTTCCATGATTTGTAGCCGCTTTTGAGGTGGTCTGCCGACTTCTCAGCTTTGATGGGTGAGCTGTCCATGTTGTTTTATAGATATGCGACGTGACTGTATCACGATTCACGGATTGATGCTCGGTCCAAGATAGCTTTATTGGGAGAAGAGAAACCCAAACGCAAGAATACAGCCACGTGCAATCGCGAGACGGCGATTCCTCGTCCTCAGGCGATGGCTAGCCTCGATGCGATTGTGTTTTCTCTCGAGGGGCCAACCTCTCCCTTGACATTCGGGGGTGAATTGGTGTCGGGCACTTGAGCTCAATGGAAATGGTGCGCTTCTTGGATGTGGGCGTATCGTGCCAGGTAAATGTTGATAATTAGAGAGGGAGAGCAAATGGACGCGTGTGGATGCGATGGCAGAGACTTGAAGGGGGGCTGATGTGTAGGCGGGCTCTGATGATGAAAGCAGGTGATGGGTTCTCGGGTGGATTTGGAGACAAGCGCAGTTCATGGTTTCTCAGCCTCGAATGCGCAGTGCATCGCGGCGCCATGGTTGGCCGGTCCCCATCATGAGCTTCGGTTGGGCGGGTGGCGCGCAACGTGTGGGCTGCTTCACCGGTACATGAGAGACACGTGCAGCCGCGCTGCTCCTTTGCACCCGACAAGACACTGACTTTTACACACAAGTCTTATGCTGCAAGAAATGCAGCTGGTTCGCGCACAGTTGATGATAATTTTGCGGAGGATGCATGCTTCAATGCTCCTTCTTGTTCTCGTATTCTTCAGCCCTCGCGTTGATCACTTCCACACCCTGAAAAAGTTGTTCCTGCTTGTGCTCTGCTCTGCGTACTTCAAACTAGCATCTAATAACATGCCGACAGCTTTTGATTGATTCTTTATTATCATGACGCAACTTCGCCGCCCAACCTCTCCAGTTCTTCCTTGATAAATTGTCCGGCATTGACCAACTCCGTACTGCCATATACGACTCTTTTTCTGCCCCGGTCCTTGCTTGTCCGCTCAACCCACTCTTGCAAGTTGCCGTACTCCTCCATACTTCCTCCTCCCACAGTGAAGACGACCGCTTCCGTGAACCCTTGACGTCGCTGGCCAAAAGTTGCTGCCTGCCCTGGACCTTGCGAGCCGGGCATACCGCCGGGAGCGTTGGCGCCAGGCCCCGACCGGAGTGCACTTGGCGGAGGCATGGTTCCGCGAGCATTTGCTGACCGAGGGTCAAAGTACAGGTAGTTTTCCGTCTTAGCAATGGCGGATGAAGAGGCAGCCGACGGATCCATGATAGACTCCACGATCTTGGTCACGGTGAGATCGCGATCTGCTGGCAAAAAGTTCTTGACGCCAGATATGAGAGACTCGAAGTTCGATGACAGACCTGAAGGAACGCCCGTCTCTTTTAATCGATCCGTCAGGCGCGTTGATATGGAAGAGAAGCGACCGAATAAGTCAGACGATGTGGCTGGTTGACCCGAGTTGTTGTTTATCGTAGTAAGCTGTGTCATTTTGGTCGTAGCACGCACCCTTTTATTTGACGATTAGGTTAGCCACGGAAAGTCATTTTGTGCACATGTTTGTGCGTGTCTATCATTAACAACGCAATGCAAACTCACTGTCTAACGTAGGGCAAAGATGAGACATCCGCCCCAATAGCTTCGAGAGCTTTTGCGAAGCCTTCAAAGTCTGTTCGACCAACTTCCTGTTCGGTACTGAGAAACCAAATGATGAACAATCGAAGTTTGTCGAGAGGCTCTTTCCCCTTGTTATCATCCTTGATTATCTCCATGATTTGTGCTTTAGTATGTTTCATTACATTCTCTTCAAGCTGGAAATAGTTGTCAAGCTGTCTATCCTTTATGCCCGATAATAAAGCCGCCAAGATATTCATGTGCATATCCAGAGTGGCTTTACGCTCCCGCATTTCAGGCAGCAACGTGATCGCGGCCTTGAGATGCTGAGCGCTTGCGCTTGTGTCATTTCGGAGATCTTCCAAATCAGAAACTCCAGTCTTCTTAGTAATAGCTGCCGTGTCTTCCTTGTATTTCGACAGTTCCGCATCAATGTCCTCGGCTACTTGAGGAAAAGGGACCCCGGCATTCTTAGTCCAAAAGAAGTCATTGGCGCTCAAATCGTACGACTTTTTGGTACTTCCTTTCGCAATATTACTTTCATCGAGGGGTGTTTCGATAGTAATTCGGTTTAGTTTCATGTTCAGTACATCGTGAACAAGGGATTGGTAGGTCCAAGAATGGGACAGCATCGGTATCAAGTCGACGTTTCGATCGAGCAAGACCAATACGGGCCGAGAGCTCGGAGTACCAACGGTGGAGGGTCGTGCACCGGAGAAAAGGTTGTCTTTGGAATTGAGTATGTGGTCGCGAAGTTTTCGATCTAAGCGGGCTGCGACCATTTCTGCTGCTGCCCCCTTAGGGCAGCGAATAATGGGTATCGCCCCTAAAACCAAATGGTCAGTGATTGAATAAGCAAAAACACCTGGCGAAGCATACCCATAGTGACAACAACGCTAAAGAGACCGCTGACTATGCGGTCTACAACGGCCTCAAGCTCCTCATCGCTTGTCTTGGCGCTGTTCAGCGCCCAGTACGTATGCGCTTTTTGCATTCCTAGGCTGAACAGATCTGGTTCGGCCACAATAAAGTTGAGATATTGGTCAAAGACCTGTGCAATATTTTCCGAAGTACCGGCAGCGACTGTCTGTGACGCTAACTCCTCTAACAGAACTCTGGGAAGGGATGACAAGAAATTGATATAGGCCGGAGAGTATAGTCCTTTCCGCAGATCGTCCGTAATGCCTTGCAGGTTCTGAGCGGTCGGTTCGAGCAAATAGATTACCGGGACATCAGGAATCGGATGGCGTGATGTGCTAATGTGCCTTTTGTTTCAACAATTATCTGTCAGTTGCTGTTTACCGGTTTAGTGCAGGTTGGAGGAGATGTACATACATGTGCATGGTAATGCCCATTGACCTAAGGTCACTAACACGCATGACACTGCTGATGACATCTCGTCCTAAATCGTCGAATACCAGGACTTTCCAAATTGGATTGCCGTCCGCATCTAATACTGGTGCCACAGGCGCCAGATGTCCATTGGCGTGCGCATCGTCAGATTCGCCAGCGTCAGAAAATTCGTTCAGATTGAGAATCTTCTTGAGAGAGGCTGTCAAGAGAAGTTTCATATGTGGTTAGATAACCGAGCCCTCGTAGGTTCGTTCAAGTGGTTCTGGTTGCACCCACCTATTTGACGATGTCGCAAAGAGTTGCCTCTGGTAGCCATTGTCGCGAGTTGGCCAGTTGCGATGTCAGGTTGTGCGAGGTTGGCTGGCCACGTTGCTGGGCGAGCGATATCAAGCTATGCGGTGAGCCCGCAGCATTCATCAGAGTGAAATCTGTCGAATTGATGATTCAGAAGCTTCAAGTCGCGTCGCATACGACAGTGTCACCTTCAGCTCGATGGGCTGGCAGCTATGTAAGTATGTACATACTTCAAAGTACTCATCACTGTCAGTGATCACTGATGACTGATGACAGCAGTGGCCAGTGGCCACAGTGTGCCCACTGCCTGCACGCTGATTTGAGGAAACGGAGCGACCAAATTCCGGTCCTTACGTACTCCGGAAGCTTCTCCCGTTGCTTTGTTGACAACAGCACAGCCTGGGTTGCACAGATGTACACAGTACATACCAGGTTACAGGTATGCCACATGCCTTGCTGCCTGAATTTTGCGGCCACAGCACAGGAGCCCAGCCTTGGCTAGGAAGCTCACCTAACTTTTCAACCGTCATCTCCTGTTCTCCATCAAACATCTTGCATTCCGCCATCTACTGCGAAGCATGTGGCATCAGCTTTGATCGGCAAGCTGCGGAGTTATTTGGACTTGGTCATAGTTTTCTCTGTCCCTCATCCTAAATTCGACTTTTCGCCTTGATACCACCGCCAACTACCCGATCGCGAGGCTGCGCATCGTCACTAGGCCTCTCCTTAAAACGCGTTCAATTACTCGTAAACAGCGCGACAGAGAGGCACATAATGCACAGCTCGGTTCTTGCGACCGACATTTGAAAGAACATATATCAATCACCCGGGTATGCTTCATCTTGACACCTTAAGCCCCTTTCCTTCCCTGCACAACCACCCATGTTTGGGTGGCGAGAAGTCTCTCTTCCCAAGCCTAGTCATACCCTCCTCCTCTCCTGAGTCTGTTGCCAGTGTGAATGGGAGGCAGAGTCACCGACATATCTGTGTGGGTCTGGTGTTCTTCTATCAATGAAATTGCCGTGGTCTTTTCTATGGCCATATTGAAGTGGCATATCCAGGAGTAGAACGCATCGGCTCTCTCGGACCAGTTAAACAATGAAAGCCAAAGTGCTGGGTGTGTCGGTCGGTCCCTACAGACTCGACGCATCGGCGCATCAGTCTTGGTGGCAGTATGAGAAGCGCAAATTACCATGCCATAGAGAATACATCACGTGTCCTATGCGGCAACTCTCCGACTGGGTTTGTCGCATAGGATCATGCGATAGCAGAAGAGAAGGGGAGAAAGGAACGAAGCCAACATGGACATAAACAATCGCCCATCTGATTACCAGACCTGGATGGTTGCACAATTATTGTCGCGAGTGTCCAGCTGATGGGAAATCTTGATGTCACCTCACACCACTGAGACCAACGCGGCCACTCAAGTCGAACAGTCGAAGACAACCTGAGCCATACTCGATCCATCATGAATGCATCGACCGTTTGCTTCCTACTATTACCTGGTACTGCTCTCTTGCAGGCTTGTTGGATACCCTTCGCCGCCTGTGTTGTTCGATGATGAACCTGGTGGCGGTCATTACTCAACATGGCTTGTGCAGTCTTCGAGAACTATAACCGGGCTTGGGTACTTCGGGACCTGAACACCCTGCCAATCTGTCGCTGATTGTTCTGTCTCTTTATCTCATATCCAACACAACAGATTTTTCAGACTCACAAGTCCCTCTCGACATGCATCGCTGTCAATCAGGGACGAGGAAAAGCATAAGGACTGACATTTCCTGCTCTCAGCATAGATTGTCGCATTTTTGATTGATCGACCCAATCCCTGCGCGTTTTGCTATTTCTTGGCTAGCGTCAGGAGCGGCCCCCACCCATAGCCGACATTTAGCCGCTCACAGACTTGCTGCAAGCTGCAAGTTCCTCGCCACCCTAACTTTTAAAGTAAGTACTTGCGGAGCACAGCGCCGCGATGGTATGGGGACTCGGGAGAGACGTTCCTTCCGTGTAGCTACGAGCCAGCCAGCCACGTTGATTATATGATGAAATTGAGAGCATCTACAATACCAAATTTGGCGCTGTCGCTGTCACTGTCACTTACCAATCCAGGTCTGGCTGGCATCGTCCAGTCTCACTTTTTCATCTTTCTCGTTTGCTTTTGCTTTTGACTAAGCCTGCGGTCATTCGATGCGCGCTCACCTTGGGTGGTGATGTTCGCTAACATGATCTGCTAGCAATATATCCGCTTCTACAGATTGGTGTTGCCTATAAATAGTGCATGTTTGGGCAAAGTCCAGATCATCACTTGAAATGCAGTCCTGGACCGGTCCGGGCCAAAACGGCACAGGTGGGCAGAGTTCATGGCCCGCAGACTTTGGCTATGGGGGCCAAGATGACCAATTCGACCCCAGTCAATCCTGGCCGCTGCCTGTAGCAGACCAGGCCGACTCCTTTTCACACTTAGCTGGTCATCAAGATGAACAATCGCCGAACTTTTTCGACGTATCTCACCAGGATGACGCTTTCTCGGGAGGCGGTCTTCACCTTTCTCAAGGCGGTAATTCCGCCTTCCATGGAGGTCATAATTCCCTGGGGCTCAATCAGCAATTCGCCCAACCTGGCCAAGATGTCATCGATCCCGCCTTTAGTGACATACACTCTGACGTTTATGGGCAGCAGCCCAAGGATAATCTGAGTTTGAACCAGAATCATTCACATCAGCAGCATCATGGACCAGTTGAAAATTACGGGCAACACGACTTTCAGTTTCCAGGTCAAAACGAAAATGCTTTCAATGCAACTGTAGCCCAGTACGATCCAAACCAAATTTTGCCTCGAACAGGCTCTCGTCATGGTCAACCTCCAGTACAGCATTTTGATGGCCTGCAGAACAACTTCCAGCAAGAGCAGCATTTCTCTCGTCAGACTCAACAAACCTCTTCTGTTCAACAGCAGAGGCCTTATTCACATGGTCAAGACTTTGCGCCAAATATGAACAGCCAATCGAGTCATTTTGTTCAAGATCCCAACCTACACTTGGCTTTCCAACAGCAGCAAAAACAACAAGAGCATCAGGATCATCAACAGCAAAATCGTCAACAACCTCAACAACCTCAACAACTACATACATCGAACCCTTCAACTCATCTGAAAACTCAACTTCATAATCAGCAAGCCCTACATAACGCTGATTATACTCAAAAGTCCGGTGCCTTTTCTCAATCTGGTCAACCGACACAATCTATTGCTTTTGATCCGTCCTTGATGCAGGCCACGTATCAAGTTCCTCTAGGCGGTCAACCGCCAGCTCCTACCTCAAAAAGTTCTCCAGTAGCGGGGAAGCGGAAGCGCCCCCTCAAAGATGTTTCCGAGCCACCTGCAGCTGAGAGCTTGGTCACGTTTACCGAGTTTCCTCTCGATATTTCCGCCAAGAAGTCTGATGATGTAGACACTCTGCCCGTCCCTGTACCAACAGTTGAAGAGGAAAAATTGATAGCCAATTTCAAGAAGCGCAACAAGGCAGCTCAGGCGAAATACCCATCAATCAGAGGGTTGCCCTATTTTCTCTATGAGGGCACAGTAAAGCTTCCAGGTAAGATTCTTCGAGAGACAGTAATTGATTCATTAGAAAGCTCAACTAACTGTGCCGTCTTTCTCTAGCTCCAAAAAGCTTTGATAAGTTGGCCCCTTTGGTTGCTCTCCCCCCTCGTAGTGGGCAGCCGATCGTACCTGAGCTGGGCTTCGCTCTCCCATGTGAAGTCCAAGGTCGATTCACTAGCAAATATCGTCCCTCTCCGGAAAAGAGCGGCTTCGACGAGAGACGAGCCGAGGCGAAGGTATTACTGGGTGAGTACGATCAGTCTATGAGGAACTTGGGCAAGAGACAGCCAAAGTATACCGAATATCCCCGTAAGTCATGACCAATAGCGGAGTAGTCCCATGAGTTTTCCCCTTTCGAAACTCTAACATGTTGCAGATGCTCTAAAAGAACAACTGAAATCAGATGAAGCCTCGAAGAATAAGGCAGAGAAGAAAGCCAAGAAGTCGCTCGAGGGCGACCGCCATAAGCCGGTTAGTATTTCGACTGTCGTGCACGTTTTATGTCACTTTGGCTAATAAGGTCTGAAGATTCGCCCTGCCACGCGTCCGGCCGATCCCGCCGAAGCCGCTGCGTGGGATGCCATCGGATTCGTCCACGTTGACCAGGCCACTCAACGAACAAGTTCCTTGATAGCAGGGCGTGTGCAACAAGCTGGAGACTTTCTCATCAAATTACGAACAGATATGAACCGAAGCAAACTTGATCTCGACCAGGCTGTCAAGAACAAGCTGTCCGGCGATGTTATTGCGAAAAAAAGAAACGATTCCGAGCAAAAAAAAGAGGCTCTTTACCGAGCATTGGACGCTACTGTTGAACATGCTGATGATGCAGTCCTAGACAACCTTGGCGGACATCAGAAATTGATTCTCAGCCTGGTCAACTCGCTCATCTCCTCAATCAAAGCTAGTGACTTCTCTGGAAAATTGCCCAAAATCGTGCTCGAGCTGTTCACGCATTTTCGAATGACCAGAAAAATAGTCGAGACGACCAATTTCGACACCGTCCGCAAAAGGTTTGAAGACAAGGGCGATGACGAGGTCAAGGAACTTGTTCGGGAAATCACTACGAAGATCAGGAGATTCCAGAAAGCCAGCGAACCCGAAACAGCAACAGGGTACGTCGGCACGTCAGCGTCGGGTCGAGCCAAGGCTGGAGGCAAGCAGACTGTGCCATTAGACGGTAGTACATCGGTGAAACGTGGCCGAGACGAAGAGTCTGACACACGGACAGTCAAGAAAATCGCCGTCGAAGCGGGATCCAGTTCTTTGAGCAAGAAACTGGCCCAGCCCAAGATTTCATCCTCTACAATCAAAACAGGTCTCATGCCGAAACCAGTGGGCTCTACTATGCTGCCCGGAAAGACACGGCTCGTTGTCAGATCTCCTGCTGTCAAACCTGTGGCAAAGTCTGACGCTCTTGGAGTCAACAGTCCTACCACTGCTATCGATGATAAGAGTAAAACCGAAGTTAGAAAAACAACTGCGCCGATCAAGCCATCATCAGAGGGAAAAGTCACTCCATTATCAAAGTCATCGGCGTCTGTGTCGTCGTCGCCTAGCTCCTCAAGCAGCGCAGTTTCTGGCATTGCCTCGTTGCTGGATTCCATCAACTCGAAGAAAACAGAGGCAGCTTCTGCAGTGTCGAAAGAATCCAAGGTGATAGACAGCTTCGAGACTCCAGAGCAAAGAGCCAAACGGCTTCGCAAAGAAGCAAGGAAGAAACTTCGGGTGAGCTGGAAGCCTGAAGAAGAGCTTGTCCAAGTCAAGATTTTCCAGAAGGATGACAGAGAAGACGAGGGCCGCGATATCAACATGATACGCGACGCCGCAGATGATCGATCCGAAGGAATGGTCCTCAAACAACGCGCCGACGTGGACGAAGAAGACGATGACGATGATATTCCGTACCAGCCATGGGCTAGTCCCAATGCTGTTGACTTTTCTCATCTGCCAAGTGATGTCAGGAATAAGAGCTACATCACTAGGGGTGGCCATATTACATTCAGTACTGAAGAGCAGAGATTAATGGCGGAACGTGAGCAGCGAGAGCTTATGGCCATTTACACTGCTGTTGACGACATCCCCGCGACTCCCAGATCGCCTCCTGCCGAGCAGGTAGCCACGTATACAAGCAATTCAAAGAAGGCTGGATATGTTCCGACAGATGATGTCAAATTTGAAGAACTGCAGCTGAGATGGAGGGAGGAGCAAAACATGGGCGTGGACCGGGCACTTTCGACAGCTTTGGGGAGGATTGAGGCGAAGAACAACCCATCTACCAAGCTCGATTCGATTTTCGGTCGTCTAAAAGCAACACCTACCCAGTCCAGTCATTCACAACAGGCTGCAGTCGCATCATATTCATCACCGCCACATGACCAGTTCGTGCACCACAGATTTCCATTTGGTGTCGGTTCGCTGGCGGAAGAGCTAGTCCTCGCTTGCCTTCAATCCGACAAAGTGAGAACTTGGCGCGACTCGAATCCTATTCTCCTAGACCCCGCTCGCTCCTATCATTACGGCGACAAGAATCTGCAAATGATAGGCAATCATATTGAAACAGTCGCCAAGCATCTGGCACCTCAGCCATACCCTGCTACTTCTCCTCCAGATTGGCTGGCACATGACCAAGAACGAGAGCGCGAATGGTGGCTGGGCTATAACAAGGAAATGGCTACAAAACAACGGAAGCTAGACGAAGAGCGAGCTCGTGCTGAAGCAGAAGCAAACGCGTTGAGATTGGCAGCGTCTGTTGCTGCTGCTGGCGGTGCTACCGGCCAGGGCCAGCAACAGGACTGGAACGCTTATTATCAGCAGCAGCAGCAACAACAACAACAACAAGCTTACGCACCATATCTGGCACTTCTCCAACAGATGACAGGTGGTCAGACACTACAGCCAGCAACCTTTTCTGATGCCCACCATGGTCAGCCCGGTCAAATAGCTGAACCCCAGCTCCAGTCTATTTTGGCTGCTATCAACCAGCCCCAGCAACAGCAGACATCACGGGGCGCAAGTGCGAACTTCTTCGGCAACCTTAATGCTAACGATCCTTCATATCAGCAACTGCTGCTGCTGGCACAAATGACACAAGGCCAACAAGGTCAGCCTTCTCTTCATCCGCCACCGCCGGCGGCAGCAACAGCAACTCCCCAAACCATTGATCGAGACCGAGAACGAGAGCGTGATAGAGACCGCGATCGTGACCGTGGAGAATCGAGAGATAAAGACAGCAAGGATGGTCGCAAAAAGAAGGCCACCCTGCCACCCCACAAACCAGCGAATAAGGCGCTGATTGGTACCAAGGCGTGTACATTCTGGCAACAAGGCAAATGTGCGCGAGGCGATAAATGCACATTTAGGCATGACTGACCTGGTATCAATACGATGGGAGGCGCTCACAATGATAGTCACAGATAGACGTGGTAGGGACAGAGGCGGAGGGACGAGGATTTTAGTATACATGGCGTCTGGCGAGAAGGATATATGTTGCATTTTTCGCTTTCTCGGGGCATTAGGACTTTTTGTAGCCAAAAACCGACGGGTATGAAGGTATGAGTATTGTGTAACTGGAAAATGGCCAAAAGAAGTTCGAGTCGTGTGCATTTGCACAAGACCTTGCATGTATATACGACCAGTTAGGACAATTTTAGGCCCTTATGGTCGCAATTTGATGCGCTGCCTACGCAGAACGATCTGAATCCGTGCCTTTTTCTAGTGATAACCACGAAGTAGATTAGATATGTAGTGGGACTCGCCTGCCCGACTGGCCCAGCCTCCCTTATCTGGTGGAGCGAGAAATTGCTCCCGTACTTCTTTGCATTCATTCCGAAAATCACGCAACACCTAGCCCCGTCACATCCATCCTGATTACTCTGGCGCCTTCATCTCCGTATCCACAGGCTCAGGTTCTGCCGGCCTTGTCACCAACCCTCTCAGGCTCAAGTCGTATACCACATCCTCCACCCTCTTCACGTCGTACTTGACCGCGTCAGCACGCTTCCTCAAGATGTCATTTTTAAGATTGAGCAGCTGAAAGCCGGCGAAAATGTCCTTGATAAAGGCACTAATGGTCATGGGCAAGTCAAAGTCACCGAGAGTGACGGCGTTAGTAGCCAGACGGGCTAACTCGGGTGTTAAGTCCGTGAGAGAGAGAAGGTATTCTTCTATGGTGAGGTGGAAGGCGTCGCGATCCTTGAGGTTTGTTGGGACTGTAAACCCCGAGACCAGAGAATGTTAGTTGGTGTAGATGCGATCGCTGGTATTCTGGCTTGGTATGCGGTCGTAGCAGATGAGGGGGCAATGAGCAAGTACATGTTATTCTCCCAACGCCGAGGAACAAGGTCAAAGAGAACAATTGTGTGGAACAGGTGTGAGAGTAGGCTGGCTGTCATTGCATATGTGGAAAGTATGAAAGCGAGGTATCAAGGAACAACAGAAACATAAACGACTGCGAGAGGAATTCAAAAATCAATCAAGGACGCAGAGGACACAAGATAGGCCTTCTTCTCGATTCAAACAATGACGTACCAGAGAAAAGAGCCCCTACTTGCTCCAGAGTGAGCAGGCGTCCCAGCTCAGCCGTGTCATCCCCCTCTGCGGCGAAACCACCCAGCCATGCGCAGAAGAGAGTTGTACCAATGGCATTTTGCACACTGCGCGCCCACTTCGTGTTGTACCTTGACACAGAAAGAAATTAGTCGCGTCCTGTTCAAAGTTTATGGTTCTCGGCGCGCCAGCCAGAAAGAAAGAAGCAAGCAAGGGAACGGATTCCGGAAAACAGCCAAAGATGAAAGGGTGATGTACATACTTATAGTAGGGGTGCGCGGAAGCTACTTGGTTCAACTCCTTCACGTCATCAACCTGTCTCCTGACGGCTTTCTCAACCTGCTTCACCAGCTCGGGGTCTTCGGAGCGCCTTCTATGTCAGCATCATATGATGAAGGTGAGAAATAAAGAGGATCCAGGTCGTGGCAGGAGGAAGACCTACAGCCAGAGCGGGGCGTGGAGTGGACGCGCGAGAGCAGTCCTTGTGCTGAGGCGACGCTTCGTTCGAGCTTCTGCACAATTTGGGTGAGGTTGTCGCGGACGAGGGCTTCTTCTTCAATCTTGGACTCGAGGAAGGTAAAAATGGAGGGGTCGAGGAGGGTGGACTGGGTGGACATGGTGGAATTCGGAAGGCGGAGTAGCCGGAGAGTTGGGAATGATGAAGACGACGGTAATTTAGTCTGAAGCCTGACCGCGGTGATATGTCCTCGATTTTGAGGTGATGTGGTGAATCTGGTGATTGTGAAGTGAGGTTGAATTTTAGTGGGACCACCCTGGGAGACTCAGCCTGTTGTGAGCCAAGTCATCATGCCAAGTCCCAAACGTTTGAATTCCCCGTCTTGGCGGGGTTCTGCCGCGGCCGGAAGTTGCAAACACCGGCAGATGCATCATCTCTTTCATCTTTAATGCTTCTAGTTTAATGCCGAGCTTATAGAGTTATTGTACCTTTTGGATCAAGCTGCTCTGCGCTTTAATCTAGTCATTCGTCTACGTCGCGTAGGTACATACCTAAGTTCACTTCTGTCGCGTGGGACGCTAGTACTAGGTACCTATGTAGTACGTTCTCCTCGCTGTACTGACACGGGAATTAGGGCAGTCGAATGGAAAGGGTCCCAAGGTCCCAAGGTCGACGGTGGTAAAGTAGAAGCAAGGAAGGTTTTCGAGTAAGATCAAGAAGAAAAGCGAAGTTCTAAGGACGGATATGGGCTCACTCGTTGATTATGCATTGGCGGCGCCGACGCACTTATGTACACTGTACAGAGAACGGTACAGCGCTTGTTCAAGGCCGGTTAGACGCACGACGTCCAAGAAAATACCAGGCACAGTGCAACAGCAGCATACAAGAGACCACGTCGTCGTTCATGCCGCTCAGCCTCTTGGTCGTCGTCTTCATGAAATCATCGATGGCTCCGTAGCTCCTATGGCAGAGGCTGGCTACCTCAGTGTTCTCTGATGGTCTCTCGCATTGTATCTGCTCATCAATCGCAAGAGTCCTTATTTTAGCGGGGTTGTGCCTCAGCATCTCTCTTCGCGGTACGATGGCGGCGCTACATCTGTAGGTGTCTCCTTATGTACATACTTCCAAATTCTTACTGCTACGGGACGGAAGAACTGTAGGTATGTACCTATACTTAAGATGGCTGCCAGGTCGGTGGTGCTGGAAGTGGGGCTACCTCAGTGACCACGGTCCACGAAGGAATTGAATCACATGTTACAGCCTAAAAGAAGGGTGCGTTTATCGGGCACCAGCTCTGGCGTAAATGGCACCAAAAATGTGGCGCGCCGTGGCGTTCGACAGCCGTTACCGGCCGCGCACGCAAATTTACATACAAACCACGT
>QEQW01000523.1:0-19514 GCA_004016085.1 Claviceps quebecensis
TGGTTTTTTTTTTTTTTTTGGAGAGGATAAGACTTCACGGGTGGTGTCATCCAGTGCAGTGCTGGTGGTGCAAAAACGTGGCGAAAAGTTGCCTCAAAAGCGTTGAGTATTGTCACATGGAGATGTGATGGGTAGCTATGTGATGAATGACGCGATGAGTGTGGCTTTGCATAAAAGTGACTTTCTTTTCTTTTTGGCAGAATGAGACACCACGGGAATGTCATGATGCTCATTGCTGTACATTGTAGACTGTAGTGCAGTTGGTGGTGCAAAACAGCGGCAAAAAGTACCTTAGGTACCTACCTAGGAGGTAACTCCTACCGACTCCACTTTGCAAACACTCTGCGGCAGTTGGCGACGTAGGCGCCTCAAAACTCGGAAGCGCCGTCTAGGGTAAGCTCATCAAGTTTTAGTCAAACACGTCAACGGGCGGTGTCCTTCCAAGTTCCATGACGCCGGCCAGCGAGGCTGACGGATTGCGGGCAGTTCGTGGACGCTCATTGGCTGGCTGCGGTGTTTGGCCGTGCGGACTCCGAGCGGAGGCAGCCACCATCCACCACACAAGTCCGACTTGTGCACTCACAGCCACAACCATCTCAAACCCGACCACCACCAACCGACGCGGCCATCACCAAAGCCTCGTCGCATCGTCCATACGAGCCTGCGACCGACAACTGCTCTGCGCTCTCACATAGCGGTCCTTCTCATCAACTGCAAGCGGAAGGCAACTCCGAACCTGCTCTTTGCGCCACGTCCTGCTCCCGTGGCCGACACCTACGCGCCTTGAACCTTTGGCCATCGTGACTCTTCAACTTCCTCCGCTCTCGGGAAGCCGCTCTCCGCCCTCGCTTCCGCACACAAACATCGCCCGTGGATTCCGTGGAGGAAACACGATACCGCGGGGCTTGTGCGATCTAATTTTCAACCATCTTGCCCATACGATAGGGACCTTACACGCAGCGCCGCAACGGTTGCTCAGCTTTCCGCCAACGGCTTTCTGTCCACGGCTATCCCTCGGAAAACTCAGCGCCCATACGACAAAGGCTCCGATTCTCGATTCTCGCCCAACCGCTATCCGGCCGACCATCGAAGATCCATCACGAGCATTATAACATATGAATTATCTGATCTGGGACCAGGACTTTGATTGAGAAAAAAGCACGCTGCACTGCCCGCCGATTTCGCTGTCTGATTGCCCATCATGATGCCTTCTGCACATGTCTACGGGCATCACCAGTACAACCCTCAAGGTGATGCCCATAGTTGGATGCACCAGCAAGCATCTCATCATCAGCAGAATCATGTGTCTGTGGCTCAGCAGCAGCAGCAAGCACAGCAGGCACAGCAAGCACAGCAAGCACAGCAGGCACAACAGGCACAACAGGCACAGCAGGCACAGCAGGCTGCTCAACAGGCTGCCCAGCAGCAGCAGCAACAGCAGCAGCAACAGCAACAGCAACAACAACAGCAACAACAACAACAACAACAACAGCAGCAGCAGCAGCAGGCTTCTCAGCAGGCACAGCAACATCAACATTTCAACCGCATGGCTGGGAGTCACGCCGCTCCGGTAGCCGGCAATACCTTGGGCGGAAATCACGTGCAAGATTCAGGCCATGATCATATTTCGGAGGACAACAGGCGGACCATGGCTTATATTGCAGATCTGCTCAACGAAAAGACGAGAGAAGCTGCTTTGCTTGAACTCAGTAAGAAGCGAGAACAGGTTCCCGAGTTGGCGCTCATTCTGTGGCATTCCTTCGGTACGTATTCTCGGGTCGTGGAAGGAAAGAGGAGTGCGAGGCATGCTCTGGACAAGAGTACTTGCTAATCTGTCTACGCTCTGTGCGCTAGGTGTCATGACGTCTCTGCTACAGGAAATCATCTCCGTCTATACCCTTCTCAACCCCTCGCAGTTGACGGCCGCTGCATCAAACCGAGTCTGCAATGCTTTGGCATTGCTGCAGTGTGTGGCGTCGCACAACGAAACCCGAACGCTGTTCCTCAATGGTATGGCTTTTCTCTCTCTCTTTCTCGCGGCAGCCAAGTCAGATACGATGTGACTAACGATGCGCGCCCTAGCCCATATTCCGCTCTTCCTGTATCCTTTTCTCAATACTACGTCGAAATCGAGGCCATTCGAGTATCTGCGACTCACGAGTCTTGGCGTCATTGGCGCCTTAGTCAAGAATGATTCGTCCGATGTCATCAACTTTCTTCTCACCACAGAGATAATACCTCTGTGCCTTCGCATTATGGAGACTGGCTCTGAGCTTAGCAAGACTGTCGCCATATTCATCGTGCAGAAGATTTTGTTGGATGATAACGGACTCAACTACATCTGCGCCACGTATGAGCGGTTTTATGCAGTCGGGACCGTGCTGAGCAATATGGTCGCTCAGCTCGTGGAGTCGCAGACCGCCAGACTTCTCAAGCATGTCGTGCGCTGTTTTCTCAGGTGAGTTTGGCTGCAGTGAGGCTTGTTTACCCGGCCAGAAATCCATTCCATGTGATCGCATATACCATCAGAGCGATTGTCTTGTTTTCATCAGGATCTTGCGGGTCGCTAACTTGGGCGATTGGATGTAGACTCAGCGACAATGCTCGCGCTCGCGAGGCCCTGCGACAATGCCTACCTGAACCACTTCGCGATGCCACATTCTCTTCGGTCTTGAGAGACGACGCCGCGACCAAGCGATGCCTAGCACAACTACTTATCAATCTATCTGATAACGTGGTCGATCAGAACTCGCAAGGCATGCCCAACATGTAAATGAAGAACGAACGATCGCGCGACTCTCGGAGACGAGAAAGAAAACTTCGCTCTTTCTCGCTGCACGGCTTCGCATGAAGTCTGATGAAGAGGTCTATCAAATTGAAAACAGAAATGACATGGTTTGCTGTTTTCATAACGACTACAAGGAGCATTCGGACTCCCTTGAGGGACCCAAAGGCGAACACGTCATGTTTGCCGGACGTTTATTTTATTCGATTGTTTGAGCGGAGCAAACACACAACAGGCGAGCCGAGAGAAGAGGCCCAATGCCCCATGAATGGGACAAGACCACACAAATTACCAAATAGAGAAAGAGAACGGGACAGCAATCGGCTGCAAAGGCAGAATGAATGCATGAAGAAGGGCAGACAACGAAGAAAAGCATGACCTGCATTTGATGGGACCCAGTGGCTGGGAATCTATCGTCATTTTTCGGTAGCTCGCGAAAGACCACATCTTTCTTGATCTCTCTCTGTGCACATATCCTACTGGAAGGAGACACGACCATGGCGGCATGGCCAAAAGAGTGTGTGTCTGGGCCTGAATACGAATTGATGTTCCTTTCCGTCCGACAGTCTTTCTTTATTTCTGCTCCTTTCCCCCGCGGCTCGCCACTTCACGCAAAAGTCCCTTTTTGACTCTGGCCTGAGTCCATTGCCCTGTTTTTGTTTTCACATATCTGGAGTCTGGGCTTGGAAAAAAAAAGAGGAGAAGGAGGGAAATTACAGTGCACCATCCTTTGAGGGCTCCCAGACAGAACAGGAGGAGCCCGCCTGCGTCACTGTTGTCGTTGTTCAATCTGAAAGGGCGCTTTCTTTTGGTCTTTTTTTTTTGTCGGCGCGCAAAGCTTGTCTCTGTATGCCCATTCTTATTAGTTATTTACACAGTTTTCCAGGTTTTCCATTCTTTATCTTCTTTTCTGTTCTTTTCTCCCTCAGGGACCGTCAGGGTCGGTCGGTCGGTCGGTCAGTCTTTCCAGCCTTGTCGATTTGTTTTCTAGACATGACTTGATGCATTCTTTTTTATTCATTTATCCATTCATTCGTTGTTCCGTTCATCTGTTCATTCATCGGTCGATCAAAACTCGGGAAGCCACCTACCAAAACAAAAACAAAGGAGTCGCTTAGAGACAAAAAAAAAATGAATGGATAGGGACAGAAAGGGACAGAAAGGAAATGGGAAGGAAATGAAAGGAAATGCGTCCATTCGTAGGCAGGAATACGGAAGAAAGGAGTTTTGTGGCGTTTGATCATGCTCATATTCGCCTCCCCCCACCCTTTGTTCGCTCGTTCTTGTTATCATCAATACATTTTCTGATTCAATTCGATTGAAGGACGGACTTGTTTTTTTTTTTTTTTTTTGCGAGGAGGTGTTTTATGTTTCACACTAGTTCTAACTTCTCACTTTGCTTACTGTCTGTGTGCCATTTTGTCTGCCTGTGCTCTTTTTGTGTTTCTGTTTCTATTTTGTCGTCAAGTGCCTAGATGAGGGACTCGGGAGCAAGCCTCAAGGCCCAAGGGGAGATGCGGGATGCGGATGACATTTAGGTAGGAATCGGGGCCCGGGCTGCTAGCTAGGGTGGTACGATGGGTGAAGATGGCCCCCTTTTTTTTCCCCATCGATCTGGTTTATTTACCTTAGGTTAGGTGTTGTCATGCTTCGTTTTGGGCTCGTTTTGACGAGGAAGGGATTCCGGTTAGTCTGGAAGCGCTGCGTGGGCTCACAGGTTGGGTGGTAGGGGATAAAAAGGGATGGAAAGGGGATGGAAACTTGAAAGAGACGAGAATTGGGTTGGCACGGGGGGGCGGATTGGCTATTTCAGTGGTCGGAGGATCGTGATTGGGTGTACATACGTATATTATCGTGTATTTCTATCATGTGTTTTATAGAGTATACCAGGTTTGCATGCGTGATGTGTTTACGGTTCGGGGTCTTGTGGTATCGTGGATGCCGTGCTCAGTCTATGTCTGCGTCTGTTCGTATATGACCTATCTCTACTGTGCGTATGCTTTGTTTGTCTTGTGGCTTCATGTCCGTGCCTGTGGCATGTGCAGTGTGCTGTATATACCTACTGTGTGTTTGCTTCATCGGTGGCTGTTACCTGTATCTAGCTTTTTAGTTCATGTTGGCCGTTTTTCCTACATAAAATGTTGTTTGTCGCCCAAGATCAGTGATCACGAGGTACGTCACTCCAAAATGGTCACTTCTGTACTCTGGAGCCAGGTTTCTGTGCTGTATATCTGATTCATCTGCAAAGCCACTGTGGTTCTATCTCGTGTGTATATCACATACTGCGTAACATCATACATGCCTGCGTTATACGAAATTACGAATCAGATAATGATATTGCTCTACCTACTATACAATTTATTTCATTCTGTCTTTCTGCACACCTCTTACATGCTATGCATCGGTGTCACGGTCCGTAACATCTATCCGAACCACAGGTCAACTGTCAAATCGCACTGTTCACTTTCTCCATGGCCGTCCATATCCTCCTCTGTTCTACACCAAGCATTTATGTCACAAATTTACATAATATCTTCAATACTTCATGCACTGTTCCTTGCACGCACACCCTTCCATAATTTTCTTCACATGACACACCATGTGGCATGTCCTTGAAGAACAGCCACCACGCTTTCCTTCCAACTACAACCACCCACTGCTGCGGCCGTCCTCTATGAGTATGCAGCTCCCACTCCTCCTGGATAGGTAGCGCGATCCATGGAAACACAAGCCCTTAGTTAAAGTTTTGGGCTACTCGACGCGAGAACCGTCAACTCTGTTACACAGAAGCTTCAAGTGACAAGCCCGCAGTGCTCACGGATCTCGCCACTTGGCTAGACTAATAACTACCTATGTATGTATTCCTCCGCATTTATCGTCGTCATGATTATGACTGTCTGACCCGTCTATATCGTCTACGTGGCTATATATAAAGATAATGTTTACACGATGGTACATACACACGCAATAGGGACAGCCTATCTACACCCCCTACCCCCTCCCCCCTCCTACCAGGCTTCAAACTTGCCATCCCGCGCCCCCCCTCATCGCAATATGTTCCTCGTTCACAATGACTTCCTGGCATACCTAGAAAAAGTCTGCCGCGAGGGCAAGCTTGAAGTAGGGGAGCCAGCCTACGCAGATTTCTTCATGCAGTGTGCAAGGCGCACGCGACAGCATGGGGTGTTTTAGCAAATAAAGATGACACATTTTTGCTGTACTCCGTAGATCTTCAAGAGGGTGGGGCGGCTGACAGCCTACAGGAGATGCTGTGCGTGCATTCAATTCTGTTCTACATACCTACATACCTACAGCCTGGGGTCGTTGACGATGGCCCATGGGAGCGGAAGCGGTAAGACGGGATGAGCAGGGGTGGGTGTACCGAACCGAAAATAAACATGACAGACCGGGTAGGCTGACATGTGTATGTACATGTAGGCAGAAGGGTGCTAAATATATGCACATACATACTTGCTTTCCACAGGATCGCAGGATTTCTCTAAGCTCTTTTCTTCAAAGTTCAGACATCAGAAGAGCATCGTGATGGCGCTTATTTTAGCTTCATTTCCGGGGTGGTCTTGTTCGTTATTCGTTGAATGAGAAATAGAAAATTGATGATGAAGATCTGCCTACCTGGTGCGTCATGTGAGAATAGTGGCCCATTCCATTGATCATCAAGATGTTGCTGGAGATGCGTCTGCATGTACTACACTACCTACTTCTCTCATCGGTTGACCAGGAAGGTCTATTCGAAAGGCTGTCCTCTGTTTTGGCAACAGCCTCTCCCTCTTGCGGCTTCGTAGCGACGCCACAGAGAATGGCTATCAGCCTCTCTGCACGACGGCTGCTAGAAGCCAAACCTTGACAAGGTCCAATTGGCAACGGAGATTTTGATCATGGGCAGTGCCAGCGTGTTGACTCATCCGAGAAAGGCCATATCATATAGGTATGTCATGTTGTACATACATTGACGCGCCCGGAGCCGACGCCACAATCCTGGCTAGACAGGCGCGTTCAAAAAATGGCTTGGAGACGCCATGTTCACGTAGAGCTGCATGCCGTAGGGGTCCTCATGCTGCCCCGAACAAAGTGATTGGCTGTTTTTGCATGAGAACCGAGCCGGAATGTTGGAAACCGGCGCAGGTAGGATTCGGAGCCATGTAGTGGTCATCATCTGGGGAAACGGGGAAGCGTCTCTCGCGCCAGTCGAGAGCCACCATGATCGTGCTTGACCAAAGCAGGAATGCATGCATGTCATTGGGATGATAGGCCATGAGTCACGGCCAGTATAAATGCCCTATCCGTTCTATCTGCCGACCGTATTGTTCGAGCAGCATGCTCACTTGGACGCTTTCCGAATTCTCATCAAAGCAAATCGACTAATAACAGGATGCAGGGCCACTGGAGTCCGGCATCCTAGGAATAACAATAACATGAAATTCCCCGGCCTGGTACCCCTGGCAACAGCTGCTCATGCAAACTTTACACGAATCGACGTATCGAGTAGGAAGTACCTGTTGTTGGCTATGTACTGGTTGTGGCAGTGACGACAGTCTACAGGCGGCTTTTGGGGTTTGGGGGCCAAGTCCTGCAACGGCCACTTTCTTCGACAACAATCGGGTCATACATCGTCTAGCGATAGCCGAGGAGACCAGACGGGCGGCGGGCCGACGGGTTCGCGCGCAACGGGCGCAAACATATGTAGGTTTGTACCTATTATGTAGTATCTAGCTGAATAGTGAATGAAGCAACTTCCTTGGATGCCCTGCTTAGAGGTATGAAATACAGCGAGGCGTAGGACGGTAGGCGTTTGTTTCGTGAGGAACTGGACCAACTGGTACAATGCTTGAAGCGAGACAAGCATTCAATCGGCAAGAACAGAATGCACTGTTGGCGACTGCCGACTGGTTTCCTGCCAAAACCGCAACCAGATTCATCAAGATGCTAGCTGCGAACGCCTCATGAATGGTCCTCGATACCCTCAGACCAACAACCCATGGGCCAAATGAGTGCCAGGATGCCTAGGTACCAGGTAGATATGTACGGAGTATGTATGTACAGAACATATGTACCTATACGGAGTATGGGCCCGGATGCAGGGTGCCAGGATTTCGGAAGACCTGGACATGTAGGTAGGTACCGGGATGCCCTCCTGGTAAGAGCCCGGTATGCTCAAAAGAAGAAAGAACAAGAAGAGAGAGGCAGCGCCCGTCGGAGCTTTGAAGAGTCGTACACGGTACACCAGCTCTACTCGTAACTCCGTGAGTCCGTAGTCTCAGATGGGATCTGCAAACCTCGATGCAGGGAATAGTTCACCTACGTGTAGTGTAGGTAATAAACAACAAGTTGAACATGCAGGCCAGTCTCTTCCCTTGCTCCATCGTCGGTGGAGTCATGCGATAGACAGCTGCTGCATCTGATTAGAGAGAATGAGGAGCGAGTGAGGAGCGAGATGCCCGAGCGTGCTTATCAAGGCAACGTCGGAACAGTCTCCGGCCGAGGACCCGCTTGTGGACCTGGTCAGGGCCATCGGACGTTGCACTGGAAGAGGGGACGGCCCACTTTTACCCATTAACCAGAACAAGGTTGAAGCGCGCGGCAGATTTCCTTACGAGGGTTGCATCAAACTTCTGTTCCCGTCGGACGGACCCCCTTTCCCCTTGTCATGGGCGGCATTCTTGTCGTCCTCTCACCCTTCTCCCCCTTGGCCCTCCCCATGTCGCGTTCTCCTGCCTGGTACCTAGGTACATGTACATATATACCGGTATGCACGTTGCCCTACTCCGTACACGCAGGTCCAATTTGGGGACCGAGACAGGCGAGAGAACACGACACTAAAGGGACCTCGGCAAAGGGCCGCAGGTGAAACGTGGTTCGCGTTGCACCGCAGTGTAGCAACAAGTGTACGGAGTACATGCCACGCAATCCATAGCAACGAATTGTTCTCTCAGCGTTCTGTGCGTTCTGCTTTCCGACTTTCCTCTGCAATGCCCACGGTGGTGACTTGACTCATCGCATCCCCTTTGCCGGTCGGGAGGCGCCGTCGTTACCAAGACTCCTTACCTGCCCGATTGGCCTATCTGACCTTGTACAACTTGACCATCTCCAATCTCAGAGTCGAAGTCGACGTCGGCTTTGCTACTCATCGTTAACTGACACCACATCGGCATTGAGACCGATCCCGATTCGTATCAGATCCGAATGCAACTTGTGCCCTGTTTTCCTGCAAACAAGTGCCGCGAAACCAAACTCGCATTCTTGGGCTCGTGACTCACTGCGTCTGCCCACCGACCAGGTAAGTGGGGAGCCATGTAGGTACATACCTACATACGGAGTACATGATACAACAGGGAATCTGGATCAAATCACTGTTGTATTGACGGGATCCATGATCCATCATGAGGTGTGTCTTCAATCTTGGGGCGTATTTTAGCAAGCCCCATGACTATATACCCGAATGTCTAAAAGAATACGGAGTTAAAATGGCGAGGTAACAAGCTGGTCGGGATTTTTGAAAGATGCACTGACCTGGTGTGAGAGAGAAACAAAATGCCCTGAAGTTTCACGGACTTCGAGATGCGCGGAGGGCACCGGCATTCTACAAGTTACAACTGATGTTGAAGATGTGCAGCTCCGTAAAGTCCGAATTCGGTCAGAACGCGGATGCGCGATTCCGAGGTTGCTTTATGCTTCTCATGCTATCCAATGGCTCCTGAGTTCGCCTCTCTCCTGGCGCCATCATTAAAAAAGCATCAGGAACAAGACAGGATGCGGCAAATCCTCGAGGAACCTGGCGGCGACCAGGCCAGACAGAAGAGGTTTAATTCTTCTCATTGGCGATCTCTGTCTCTTGTCTTATCAATTCATTATCTGGCACCTGCTCCGTAGGTACCTAACGGAGACGTACTGCAAAAATACTTGCGGGACAAAGTCTGCAGCTTCACCAATAAGGATCGATGTTGCCGCCAAGGCTCTCAACCTTGAACCTAGGCACCAGCCTACCTCCTAGGTAATTGCATTGCAAAATGCAAAGTAAAGCTCTTTCACGAGAGCATCCAAGATCGGAGACAGTAGTGCCGGCCGAGTCTTTGCCTTGGAAAAATAGGTACGCTCTCGTCCCGACTTCACTCCCTTTGGCCGAGTGAATCGAGAGTACATATCGACTGCCACAAGCCTTTCCAAGCCTACCGTTGATGATACGGCGCCAATCGGGGCTACAGTCCGCCATGTTTCTCCGCTACTCAACCCCCAAAAGCCATCAAGCCTCCGCCAGAAAGGGCGGGCATTGTGGACGTAACGTGGAAGCAATGGCAGGGGTGTGTGCATCGCGGGTCTGCTTGTCGGGTCGCAAGTCCGACCACATGCATTTTCTCGACGCATTTGTCGTCGCAAGACCAGTTCAATGCAGCCAGCGTTGGACGCAGTATATACACAGGTCCATGCAAAGACGAGCAGTAGGCTGTAGCGTCCTGGATTTGGCCGCCTCGTGATTCTGTGCCCTTGCGTATTTTCCGACAAAGCGTGACAGGTGCCTGTGAAATTCGATCCACCAATTCTGTCGGATCTGCGCTGGAAACGCCACGCCGCTCGCTATCTATTTGCACCAGGCGATTCTCTAGATGCATCCACGCCTGGGACCCATGTTTTGCCGCAGTTGGCCGATGTGTTGGTAGATCTCATCTCTTGTCCAACGTCGCCTAATAGTCCCAAGGCAGGACTTTGTTGGTCTTAATTCTACATTCAGGACTCGCGTTGGCAGCTTGCATTTGAGCATCGAAATTGGGACCGACAAAGCCTAAACAGGATAGGTACGTAATGACAGCCATGTCCAGACCGGGCCACATACATATCTCCCTTCAGCCTTATCGACTGGAATGTGCGTTTCGGAGAAGCTGCAACTAAATTGCTAGCCTGGCTGCTGGCTGCTGGCTGCCGGCTGGCTTTGCAGCGCCCAGCGACCTCAGCAAGACATAGGATGATGGATGGCATTGGATGCCGGTGATTGTGCTTGCGACGATTAATTGACGTAGGCATGCCATGCCGCTTCGCCCAGAAGGTCCATTATTCTTCGTACCGTTGACTGGGCATCTTTTTATCCTTGTGGTATTTCTTGCGAATATGTGATTTCGTCAAGAAGTCTGGCAGCAGCATGTGCTCAACTGCTTGCTTGAAACTGTCGGCTCCGGATCAAGACTCTCGATACAAGCGGCATTCGTTCAACTCTCTGTCATGCTGAGCGCGGCCAAGTGCAAGGTTAGCTTTGGAGAATGCATGATGAATGAAAAATGATGGAATTGCCAATTTTCATCCACAGTCAAGGTCTTGGGCGATACCTACGTGGGCTTGTTTTCGGCTTGGCAGACACGCCTTCATGAGTTCATTTCACAGAATCCTCGTTTGAGATGTGTTGAGATGTGGGGAAAGAACGACCGCCTGCGCCCCACCTCCCATCATCCCTGAGCTTTGCTCATGTGCCCTCGTTGCGATGCAGCCCCCAACATCCAAACATTCAACCCATGCAAAACATCCGGAACACCAAAACCCCCAGCTTTTCTTCATCAATCATATTCTGTGCAAAGTTTGGTCACTTATCTCGTGATACATGCATCACGTTCACCTCAATCGATATCACAAGGCCAATCAGAAGGATGCCTCGTTCTTCTCTTGGCTTGATGGAGGCTGATGTCTGCAATACGAATTCATTTGGCCTAGCTAGCAAAGCCATGGACGACGAGTGGACGACAAGTCACAACAAATGGTGCGGAATCAATAATTGCCTCCGAGACAAGTATGAAATTGCTTAGAGAAAGTCTAATACCATCTCGTCGATGGAGCAGGGCCTTCACTACAAGCTTTGCGCCACTCGAGCATGGGCGATTGTCAGTAGGCGTGCTACATGTAGCAACCGCGCCCTGCTCGGTGAACAAAATTGCGCCCGATGGCGATGTCCTTTGTCTGCAACGGCATAGGTATGATCAGTAATCCATTGTCACTTTGGAACGAATGACATGACGCACTATACGGTGGACGGCAGTCGTGGCGGAAAAAATGGAGATACCTTTGGATTTGAGTGCAACGCAATTGACCCAGTACCATCATCCATGTGCTGTCAATGAATGGTCATTGGTAGGTATGTAGGAGGCCATGTGCCAACGGGTCGGCACCGCTACAATCATCTGTACTTGGTAACTAAAGGACGGTTGCCGCAGGGGGCCGGACTTTGCTCCGGCAGCCGTCCAACGTACAGCGCTTTTAGCGCCCTTCAGCACCGTCTATCTACCTCTAAATCCCCTGCTGGCTCGACCTGAGGGCGGCAAAGCTAAGAGCACAAGGGCGAGGCAATTCGCAGTTTGGCGACAGACAACAAAAGCCGGGGCCGAAGAGGTCCAACGCCTCTCCAACGCGCCAAACGCCTTTGCCCTGCCATTTTTGGACTAGCTGTCCAGGACTCCAGATGCATGAGGCAATCACGATAACGCGGTAGATAGGTAACAAGCGGCGTTCCATGTCTCCGGTGCGTTCTTGTGCAAATGCCAACTTCCATGCCCATGCGGTCTTCACGTACGTCACATTCTGGAGAGCAAGGAGCAATGTCATGTCCGAACATCAAGCAGACAGATTTAGCCAGATCAACGAAGGAAAAGATCTCTCAACAGTGTCGCTCCATTACTAGGGCCCAGGAGTCCAGGGCATCTCGTTACAATCGCCCTGGCGGTCTTCTCATTCGTCGGCGCGGCGTACCGTGTACGGCGTACCCCTACTCGTTCCATACCTAGTTTGAGGGCCATGTACGGCCAAATACATATCATGATGAACAAGTTACCCATCTCATGCCGACACCAAGTGCCGTTGATCCGGCTTCCCGAGTGTAAGCATCGGTCTGGCTGCGTTGGTCAGACGTTTAATCTTCAAGCAAGAGCCACAGGGCAGCTAAGCGTTGACGAAATTCAGGGAAAGGCTGATCGGCAGGGCTCGAGCTAACCAGCCTAGGTAGGCCCAGCTCTTGATACATACACCTCCGTCGCTTGAGCTTTGGGCAATAGACCGGTTGCTTTATGAGCCGAGTCCGGGCATGCTCGGTCAACGGACCGGCGGACCGGCGGATGAGCAGTGGACACGCAGTGGACCATGGACAGCATAGCGCAACGGCGAAGAAACGGGAGCGAAATGGGGCTACAATTACCTATACCAAATCGGAAATAGATGAAGAAAACAACGCTTGTGGACGGGCGATTGTGATGTCGAAACAAAGTCGATGCGAAACTGACTGTGCAGCATTGTCCAGGACTCCAGGCATCTCCAGCTCCGCATTGGCGGCAGGCCGCTGCAGACGAGTCCCAGGTCGCTTACGCGCGTCTCCGCCTCGACTAAGCGTCGGGGTTCTGTGATGCCATTCGCGCAGCAGGCGCAAAGCGTCGCAAGAGGTGCTCAGATGACAGATGCAGTCCCGGCTTGTTTCTGTTCCGCGTTTTGAGCGGGCAGTGCGGCGCGTTTCACAGAGCCCTGGAGGCTGGAGGGCCACTCCAGAGTCCAGCGTGGCAGTGAAAGCTGAGGCAAGGGGCAGGGCGACCAGGAAAGCAGAACAACGGCGAAGAGGCCTAGAAAAGCGCAGCACGCTTGCCCAGAGTGGCTAGCACGGACCGATCAAGGATGCATGCGATGCAACACCAACATACAGGAAGGTTCAGACGGCTGCTGCAGAAGAGGCTGCAGAAGTGCGCCAGCCCGCCAAGTTGCCGCGCAGGCGCTTGATGGAGCCAATCACGGGAGGAATGATACACGCCGAGCAGGCCGTGGTCGCATGCCCAAAATAGGACCCCTACAACGCGTGTTGTGGAGATGACGGCTGGCATCTGAACATGCCAACGACCGTCGACGAGAAGCTGGAAACTATTAGCAAGATGCTCTGTTTTTTCCGTCGTTGTCGTTATTGATGTCTTGTCTCTTCCGAGGGCTCTTAGCGGGATAGTTTTCTCCAATTAAACAGGCACTTGCAAGTTGCCCCCACCACCCCGGCTTCTTTCTCATCCTGTCGAGCTTCCTCCCTTTTTGCTTTTTTTCGTCGCTTTTTTTGGGTCTATACCTACCACAGAATCCACTCCAGCTAGTCGTCCGTACGAATAGGTATATACTTTCGGACATACGGAGTATGGAGTCTACCTATGGACATGCTTGATGGAGCGAGTCTAAGCGATTAGTCTACCTAGGGCCCAGGCACATGGAACAATCATGGATCAAATATCCCCGTTGTCCCCGTTGTCCCCGTTGTCCCCTCCCTGTTCCATCGGAGCAGAGTCCTGGGGACGGATGGTGTTGCATCAGCAATCCAAAATCTCGACTCTAGTGATGCCCATGTGGCGAGGATGCAACCGGGCATGTCTCTTGCTCTCGTGTCCTAAACGGTCACACAGTCTACAGATTGGTAAGCGTACAGGGAAGTCCAAGGGGTTGGCGGCGGGGATCAAGGACGTACGTACCTATGTACTTGCTTCTTTTCTGTGCGACGAAACAATGGCTCGCGACGACGGAGAAAGCTACCCAGATGGGAAGAAGGATGAGCTCTCTGGGAAAAGAAGGGCGGCGAGAGTGCAGTGCAGGTTGGGAATGCGTCACGCCGCTGTGCGAAACAGTTGCTGCAAATGGACATTGCCGGCCCGCCCAGGTCCTTGGGGTCTGGGGCTGTGGTACGGGAAAGCCTTGTGCAAGACGATGGCCTGGGTGCGTCATTGGCCTCTCATTTCTCAATGTAGTTCGTGTACCACGTCGCGCCTGCGTGATTGCGTGTTGTGCGTGTTGTGCGTGTTGTGCGTGTTGTGGTGTTTCTTTGGAGTGTTCTCCTCAACCACACCCCCCAGCCCTACGACTTGGCTCAATGAGGGGGTGGAGATGGGCCAGTGGATGCCGGTTCGACGCGAACCAGCTGTTTCCGGCCGAGGCTGCTACACTGTACACACCCTTCTTCTCCGATGGTACCCGTGGGTCAGGCCTGAGGCAGTAATAAGTGGATAGGGGCGGGGCTGTCAAATGCGGGAGCCGTGCGGTACCATTGCGTGTGCGCCGACAATTGCACGGGCAGCACTGCATGGCAGCGCAGCAGCGGCTCGGAGAAGTCGGAGCGTCGCAGGGCGCTGGCAGGTCGCTGGCAGGTCGCTGGCAGTGTCTCTGGGCCAGCAGCACCGCCATACAACCGCCCCGCATGCCCCGTGGCCCCTGCTGCGTCGTCGCTGCATCGTTGCTTTCGCTGCAATAAAAGTAGGCCCGCGGGTCAAGTTGGCATGCACCGGCAAGATAGGTAGACGCCCCATGCAACCCCTTGTCCGCCCCCATGCCCGCTCTTTTGGAGACCGGTGGCAGCCAGCGACGCGGTTGATGGGGTTTGCTCCCTCCAAGGCGTCCGCAAGTCGATATACCTATACGTGCGTGATGTATTTGTGTGCCTTGTGCCTGTAGTGTGTGGGCTTGGTAGAGATATGATGAGAATGATGCGTATGTCCTGAACGAGCGACGCAGGCAGGAGCTCCGGGGGCGTGTCGCCTGCGCCTGCCTGTTGCGCCTCTGCTACAGCTACATCAGGTACAGCATGTACAGCATGTACAGTATGTACGTTGTACCTTACCTATGTGTACGGAGTATGTACCTGGGTCGCTTCTGCCCCTCTGCCCTTCTGCCCGTTTCCCGCGTGCCTGTCGCGCCTGTCCCCCGGGCCTAGGCTCGGCCGACCAAGGGTCTCTGGTCCGTTTGGCCGCCAACGTCTTTGGATCCGCGGCTGTGTTATTGGCACTGTTGCATGCTTGCTGCAAGGTATATATTAATCACTATCCTGCCTCTTTCCATCATAGCATCTTGTCTTGCCCGACTCAAATATATTTGACGCTTCTTGGTTCAGTACATCTGCTACAGTCTATAGAATACCGCGTACTCTCTCCGCCTTTCCTCTTATATACTTCCGGCATCGACTTCTTTGCTTCGATAACACGCTCGCCCTTCAACTCTTCGTCACTTCAACTCACGTTCATAAGCTATCTCGTGCTCGCCTTCGACGTGGCTGCCTGCCCTGGCAAACATCTCGACTCCCTCTGTGTGGACGTTACTCTTCGCTGGTGCTTGCTTTCTCTATTGCATGCCACGTATAGAGCATAGACTGGTAACAGGTCTTGACTTGTTACTTCTGCTGTCGCTGTTGTTGTCTTTGACATTTGCCGCTGCTGCTGTATAAACAAGCTGCAGCAGCGTTTGCTTCCAATTTTCTTCGACTCTCCTCTCCGACTCTTACGGCCTTCCCAAGACGAGCCATTGCCTCCTTACTCGCAATGTCTATGTTCAGCATGTCTCAACAAGGCTACGCCTACAGCCCACCGCAGCCGTCGCCAACCAGGCAATTCTCGGGGCAGAGCACAAGCAGCGCATTCAGCAGCTCTGCTCACGCGGACGAGGACTGGACCAAGATCTCAGACCTTGCCGAGCGCCGGAGGATACAGAACCGCATTGCTCAACGAAATTATCGTAAGTGCCCCCGTGTCCAGCTTTACAGACCATAACAGCTGTGCGCGCACATGCACAATCACACGTATACACGTACATAAATAGAGAGACCCAGGAGCCGGCAAGTGGCTAACAGTCCCTTTTCATCATGACAGGCAAGAAGCTTAAGCGCCGTCTGGAAGACCTCGAGCGCCGTGCCGGCTCATCAGACGATGGCGAGTCGGAGCAGAAGCCTCCCGTGACTGACACGACGACGGATGCGACCGCCCCATCAACCTGGCCTTCCTCTACCAATAGCTCGGCCAACTCGTCCGGCACAACCTTCAAGACCAAACGCCAGTCAACACACAAGGCGCGTCGCTCATCACCTACACCTCGAGTGACCGATTCGACTCCCGCTCTCTCTGCTAAGCAGATGTCTGTCTCTCATCACGGTCAATGCACTCCTCCCATGGATACCGGCGAAGAAATGGGGTTTACGTCTGTCTTTGACAGCCGTGAGCGCTCACACACACCACCAATGTTTTCGTATACGACGTATCCCGGCCCTGATGAGCTGTTAATGGACCCATATGCTTCAGTCCAGCCATATCCTTCCATAGCAAACGCCGATCCATATTCCAACTACCTTCTTTCCTCTGCTCTGCCCGCCATAGACCACTTCAACGACTCGATCAAGTGCGAGGACACGTTGAATCCGTATTTGGACTACAACTATGCCCCTGGCGGCGGCAGCGGCGTGGACGCGAATATAGCCGGGTATTTCGACTCATCCAATGCTCATGTGAGTGTCGCAAGGCAGCATCAGCACCTTCCCGTCTCCTGAAGCATGCCGTGTGCTTGGGCTGACGAAACTTGCAACACCTCAAGACGCCTTCATTATCGCACTCGTATGACACGTCTAACGCGTGTTCCGAGGCTGGCTACGAGTACCCAGCGACGCCGCTGTCGATGCCGGGGTCCCCTGGCATGGACCGCATGGTCTCCATGTAGCAGTTAGCAGGCAGCAGCCAGCTTCTACTGCTCTTGCTGAATCAAGGTCTTGCGGATACCTATTACCGACCGCTTAAACAGACACGCATACAACTTCACTTGACACAGGCACACAACATTCCGACTCTACACGTTGTGCGAAATGAAATGCGCACACATGACCTCCTACTCTTTTGTGATGTTGACGCGTCCGTCGCAAACAGTGTTTAGCAGTAACAGCGCGCTCCACTTCTTTGTGCCTTGTCTGAGCTTTTCTAGCTATCATTCGGTAACAGAAGCAGCAGGTGGTCGGATGAGGGAACGGTGCCCGTGTTACATGCGAGGTCAAGCTGCGAGTGTGTCACTGTGTGTTGCCCCCCTCGGCGGGGAGGCGGCAAATAGAATCCCACACAACGAGGTGTTGCATGTCTCTTGTATCACTCGGGGAGAGAGCTGAGAGTTTGGGCAATTCTTGGGGAAATTATGCATTCAGCCGCCTGGTGCAGGGGAAAAACCTCTACTGATGGACATGGACGCGCTGTGGCGTGGACGTGTGTAACGCGGATGCATGTTGTGGCACTTTTTTTACTTTTGGATCAATCTTTTTTGTTATCGGTGCATTTACAGGACGAGCGGTACGTCATTTAGACAAGGCGGCATGGCTGCCATGGCATGCATGTTCGCGTGGCTTGGGTGGGGGACTCGAATCTCGATTTGCAATGAGAGTTCAGATGGGTTGCATGGCCCGACTCTTCAGGAGCCTTGTTTTGGGTATGTCACTATTACCTTCATAGTTGTGGAATAAATAGTTCTACATTCGTTTACTAGTTTCTTGGATTTATGCGCAATCCCAAAAAATGTGCATATCATATTTGTCTAGCGGTGTCTTTTTGTTTTTGAGCGTGGCTGCCTGATCTCGAAGGATGGATCATGTCTATTGCGAATCCTGGCAATGTATCATGTCTATTCTAGCGAGCATTATTTCTTGCGTCATGATGCGGCAGAGGGGGTATGACGACTGTGAAACCAGATAAGGAGCCCCGGAGAAATCAGACGATCTTGTTCTAGAAGCTCGTCTGGAAATAGAGTTCATAGACTACATACATACCTAGGTAGAAGGCTGAAGCTGACCACATGGACCGTCGACGGGAAAAAGGAGCTTGCAAAGCATGGAAGCCGCGTAGAAGCAGTCTAGAAGCAAGTCTGGACTCTGCTGGTAAGCGCGTTTCCCAAAGAGGACGGTGGAAGACAAGAACCAGTTAGGTTACAGGTACCACCGTGAACGATGGATTCTGGAGGTGCATGAAATCGTGAACTCAGAACAGTGCGTCGAGTAAGACATAGGAACGAATGGAAGGACGAAAAGGACAAAGGGGAAAGGCGGGATGTGACTGCGAATGCAATGACTGTGTTGTACAGAATATGTGCATTAGACTTATTAGAGCTCACAGTGAAATTCGAATCAGTCAGTGAATCAGTGATAGGTACAACGTGTACCCGTAGACGGCAGGACATTACAATGTACAACACGAAACGACGGAGTTACAGCTTCCGAAAGCTCAAAATACAGAATCTGGCGGCATGGCTAGCATATTGTATACAAAGTACACATGGTCATGTTGCATAGTCGGGTATGCAGAACAAAATGCAGCAAGATGTGGCTGCATAATTAGCATACATGTCAAGACTCAATTACATGATACAATACACCAACACCACCACACTGTACACATACCAAAGTACCTCTTAGTGTATGGAGTACTGTAGTACAGAACGTTCTCTACACAACAGTCGGCACGACCCTCACCCAACCAAGTGGCAAGGTGATAAGGTCCTCACTGCTCAGCTCCAGATTCCAGCTGGCAGCTCCCCCTCTCGAAGTCTCCGTGATCCATCCAGATTCCAGCCTCGGCCCTCCAGAGCCCAGGAGCAAAGGCTGCAAAAGAAGCGGGGGGCAGGTAAACCAGGCTGGTACGGCTAGTCTGCTGGGCTGTATTCTACCTTGACGTACTCCGTATATGTACATTGTACATATGTATGCACTTAGATGGTGTGCAGTAATAATGTGCGTGTAATAGAAAGACTAGAAAGTAGGTAGGGCATTAGACTAGGTATGTAGGAGGTTTCTTTTTGCATGCCGATGGCCTTGGCTATGGTACAATGTACTTATTACTTGGCATATTGCCGCTTTAGGTTCTACTCTACTGTGCAGTACAGTACTGCACTGTATAGTACCTATACTCGTAACTCTTACTCGGGGGGGGGGGGGGGGGGG